>PVJA010001194.1:0-134213 GCA_004027025.1 Myocastor coypus
AAATTAGTTGTCCAGATTACCACAGGTAAACATGTAAAATTTGTTTTAAAAAGTTATAAGACATTAAAAAGGACAAGAAACAAATTAAAAATCAACTGCTTCCCTCTGTAGACCAGCAGAAATCAGGAGTAAACTCTGCATTATGTAGATAAAGGGAAAGATTCCAAGAGGTTCTGTGACTAGTTCCCAGTTACAAAACTTTCAGATGATAAAACAAAGATTCAATTTTAGGATCTTTTTTACCCAAAAGTACGTACTTGCTGTTCCTATATTCTCTATATAAAACTGTTGATATTCTATTTTTTTAACTGTTCTACAAATCCTTAGGTTATTGTGGAAGCATCTAATAATCAGTGTATACTCTTTCTCCAATTTCTTTGAACCAGGCATCTTTTGCTAAGATATTATGTACTATTTTTGAAATAAGAATTTAAATTTCAATACACATGCATAAAAGTACACTGATCACAATTTATAGCTCTTCAATATTTCCAAAATAAACACTCCCCTGTAAGCACTATCCAGACCCAAAAGCAGAACATTACAAGGTCCCAAACTCCCTTCTATATCACCTGTAGCCCTTATTCCCTTCTTGGGATACCCACAACTTAGTAGCAGGCCTCGGGTAGATGAGATATTGGGTCAGGCCCCCTTTTCTTGGTTTTGGGCTGTGTCAGTTGCCTGTGTTGAGGGATGTAGTGGAAGTTAAGTCCCTTCATTGCCATAGAAAGATGCCACAGTTTCTTGATCTGTCCTGCCATGATGGGCAGTGGGGAGATTTCAAGCAAGTGTTTTTGTCATGTGTGTCCTTGTGGCTTCTGGAGCTGAGGGGTCCTGCTTCTCTCCTCTATTTCTTCTCCTCTTTCTCTCTCTCTTTCTTTTTTCCTTCCTTCTTTCCTTCCTTCCGTCCTTCCTTCCTTCCTTCTTTCCTTCCTTCCTTTCTCTTTCTCTTTCTTTCTTTCTCTCTCTCTCTCTTTCTCTTTCAAGAATTTACACTTAATAATCTTTTTAAGAATCAATATTTTCGGAGTTCTTGTAGTTTCTGTACTTCCTGTTGTTTTCTACTTCATAATTTTCTGTTCTTGGAATTATTAATTTTTTACTTTTAATTTCTCTTTTTAGTTTCACTGGAAAATTTCCTCTAGCACCGCTTTTACCTATTAACATAGTTGGCAGTGCTGCACTGTGACTACCAGTCAGTTGAAAATGCTTCCTAATTTCTGTTGAAATTTTTATTTTGACTCATGTATTATTTACTAGGGTCTTGCTTAATTCCCAAACATTTGGGTTTTTAAATTTTATTTCATTTTTATCTTTTTAGCAAAGGGTCTAGAAGGTGTTCAGGGTCTCACTACTAGCTGGGACTCATAGTGATCCACCTGTTTACAGTCTCCGAAGAGGTGGGATTTCAGGCACATGCCACCATGCCCAGTCTCAATTGGCATCTCAGTGCACCCTGGGGGGTGCACCACCGGCCCAGAGATTGAACCCCTGGTCCCTGCACCTGCTTGTAGGGGAATTAATCTGCTGAGCTATTTGGCCAGCCCCAGTTGGGTTTTATTAATCATTATCTTTTTGTTATTTTGGGCTTAATTTCATTGTGAACCCAATGAACCCCATACTCTATAGGATGTTTAATATTCTTTGAGGTAGATTTATTCTTCTTTGAAGGTTCAGTTCCTAGTTTCTTGAATGCTTCAAGCAAAACACAAGAGATCGCATGTATTAAAGAGTCTGCATGCACGTCTCAGCGTAAGGAAAGCTTCATAAAGCTGAACATTTCTTTCCAAACACATAGTTGCTGTGTTGGGTGACTGGCACTGACCAGCAGGTTTTGTGATATCTCTTAAGTCCATGAAATAATGGACTATACTGCATTTAAGTTTCCTCTTAGAAGGCTGCTGTCCTTCAGTTCAGGTTCCGATGTGACCTTGACTATCTGTACAAGGGAAAGGAAAGGGGCCCAGGGATGGGCTGGGTTCAGGTGTCCCTGCCCTCCCTCTCTCGAGCTGGAGGTTGTCTGGAGGGGAAGGCTGGGACACAGCGGTTTCTTCCACAGCAGTCCTCTCCCATATGCTCTCAGGGGCTGATGCCTGTGGCTTTTTTTTTTTTTTTTAAAGTTATTATTTATTTATTTATTTTAAAATATTTTTTATTGTTTAAATTTAACAATGGTTATATTACATATTTTCATCATCAGATCAGTTTAGATTAATACATATAGGTATATAAGATTGATCAAACGATTAAACATTTACCCTTCTAAATCAACATTACCTTGTTTTTTTTTTTTTTTTTTTTTCTTTCCCCTTTTCTTTTCCCCTTAATGCTCCCACGGACACTGGCTACATCTCCTTCACTGATCCCCAAAGGGTCCCTGTGCTCCAGGCTCCTATTTTGGTGAATCCAGAGGGAGCTGACCGTATTCCTTCCTGCATGGAGACAGCCAGAAGTCAGCAGAAAAGCCAAGCAGGGAAAGAAATTGCCTGGCATTTCTTTGAAATTACCTCACTCGGGAACCCATAGTAATAAATTGCCTCTCCTCCACCCACCTTGGGTTCCTGGTTTCACTAGACCAACAGCTTTGTTCCGGAAATCCCAGGTGCCTAAGAGAGGGGTAGAGCTATGGAAATTTAAGCAGAATGACATTTTGCAAGCAGAGTTGGATTAGTGGAAGAGAAACATTGCCAAGCTGAGAACCTTTCTGGAGGAGGAAACAACTAACTTTCTCAGCAACGTGGTGCCTTCCACGTCATTTTATTCACACCGCAGTGACAGTGACCTTTGTGGGCACGGAAACTTGGGTTCTGTGCTGGACGCGTCCTTGTGTCTGATGCTAATGTTCCTCCCCCCAGCTGGAGAACCCATCTGCACCTTCAGATGCCTTTTCCTCTTCTTCCTGTTCTGCTTACTTTTTCCAGTCATGCTTTTTACATCGTCAGAACTTAATAAGATTTTATAACTCCGAGCCCAACCTTGGGAGCTTGAACAAAAGCTGAGAAGCAGACAGAAGAGTGAGCTGACCGAGAAGTCACACTTGGTGCTTCAGGTCTGAAATTCCAGCCCTTGGGGAGGTGGAGGCAGGAAGAAGACAAGTTAGAGCTCAGCCTGGCAATTTAGCAACTTAAGCCCTTTTCTCAAAATATACGATGAAAATGGGGCTGGGAATGTGATGGAATAACCCCCAGTACACACATACACACACACACACACACACACACACACACACACACACACACACGGACAAAGAAAACCTGCAACTTTTTTGGTGTTGGGGGAAGCCCCTTCCCCTTCCTCAAATTCTTTTTGAGCTAGTTGCAGCCTTTTGAAAAAAAATCTGTTCGTTGAATAATTCTAGGGATGTCTTTAGAAGGATACACAAACCTTCAAGGATAGAGATCAAGAGAAACAAAAAAGAAGCCCCAAGAGGCCCAAGATCTTTCTGTCTCTCTGTTAAGCATTTTTACCCCCCTGGTACTGGAATTTGAACACAGGACCTTTGCACCGAGCTGCATGCTCAGCCCTATTAATGTAATGTTATGATTTACTTTAAGACAGGGGTCTCAGTTGGTTGCTAAGTTGGCCAGGCTGGGATCTGACTTATAATCCTCCCACTTCTCTCTCCCTGACTGCTGGGATGGCAGGAGTGTGTGTTGTCATGTGCTGTTTTTTTGTAATCTTTACAAGAATCCTTTCAACATAAGGTAAATATCATCATCTTATTTTTTACTGAGAGGAAAAGGGGACTCAAAAAAGTTTTGCTTCTTTAACATCACAGGGCCAGTACTTGTGAAATTAGAATTTTCATCTAGATTTACTAACCTTGGGTTGGTAATAGTGGCTACTTACTGAGCCTTGAGCTTAGAGGTCTAAGGACATCTGGTCCTCATTGTATACTTGGTCCTGAATATTCCCTGGGCTGCCATTGTTTACAAGCTTTAAGTGGAAGAAGCTGGGTCTTAGAGCGCTGTTGGACCTGCTTATGGATCTCAGGTGTGGGTCTTCGTGGTAAGGAAATCATAAAGCGAGCAAGGCTGAGCTGTTGTATCTCCAGGGGTCAGGACAGCCCACGGCGTTCCACTGTGCAGTGTCCTAACAAGAATCTGACAACCAGAGTGCAGGAGAGGGGAGCTCTACGTTCTTAAGGGTATCGGAAATCCCCTGCCAACAAAAGACTATGCTGAGGGGCTGCAGACTCTTCCCAGCTACTACAAGGGGTGACCCCAAGACAGGTGGCTTATTCTAATATTGAGTGGCACCCCTCACCGAGCTTCAGGAAGTGGGCCTAAGAAATCTGCTGAGACGACCAATGATGACGCCACAGGAAATACGCCTAGTGCTGGCAACTTGAACTCAGCTCCCCTTGCACAGGCTGCGCCTTACCACGCCATCACCCACACTTCCTCTCTTAGCCGCTCCAGAATTCATTATTTTACATTTACTAATGTTTGTGGTGGATATTATACTTGCCCACTTTCAGGGAAGAAAACTGAGGCATGAGGAAGTCTCTCAGAGGCTGACATGGGATACAAGTTGGACTCTAAGACACTGCTTCCGCACCGTGGGCTTTGATTACAAAATAGTGATGTAAACCCATGACTTTGTGGTGCTGATATTTCTGTTACAGCATCGATTTGTGTGGCTCCAGCCCTAGCCAGTGGGCTCCAGGGCACACATGGAGATATTCTCTGTGGAGTTCACGTGATGACCAAGCCTGTCTCACCTCTTTTTGGACTGGAAGAAAAGCAGCTCTTTTAACCCCTTACTTGGGTTTTTGCTGCACTCTGGATGTGTGAGGGAGGTAGAAAGAACAGGCAGGTTTATCTCCAAGGAGCTCAGCTCTGACCATGAGGCAGCAGCTTGAGGAAATTCAGAGTCATGCTGGTACAAACACCGTATGAAGTGTGCTTCTGCTATGCTTATATAGGAAGCAGCACAGGAGGTGGGCTGGACCCCTAGTTTTTGTAGAAGCCACTTTGGGTGGTTTCCTGGCAGTCACTTTCCTTCCAGTGGGTCTCATCCTCTTTCTTTTTGAGGTCTAGGGCTCAGGAGTCATGTAGTAGTGACAGTGTCCCCAACCTATGCTTCAGTAAGCCCTACCTGAGCTGTACCCATGTAGGGTCTAGGGGTCTCTCCCTTGAGTCATCCTAACCTTCCCCTCTACCACCACAGGGGAAAATTTATCTTTTGTGAAATCGCTTCCTGGAGCCACAAGGGCTGGGGACGGCTGTCACAGTGTCCTCCCATCCTATCTGTCAGTGGCCAGTCCCAACAGGTGTTTGCTGCATTGGTTTATGGGTAGTATCATTTTTCACTCCTTAACTTAGATTGAGCTTGCTTTTCTCCTACCCAGTGTTTTGTGGACTGATGGATTACAGATGTGAATGAGATCCACATTCTGCTGATTCAGAGCTCTTACCATCTCGTCTTATCTAACTTTATTTGAGAATTGCTAGAGTAGTGTTGTGTGCTTTCAGAACTGCCTGGACTCACACTTCCCACAGGATACAAGTGGACAAGCACTTTCTCCCTCTATTATCAGAAGCTGAGCCTTATGGAAACCATTAAGATTAGCTGGGGGCTGGGGAGATAGCTCAGCAGTCTGTCTGCCTAGCAAGCGCAAGGGTCTGAGTTCGATCCATGGTACTGCATGCCATGCTGGACTTCCCTAGGCCTGCTGAGCTGGCCACCAAAACCAGGCATGGTGGTACAGTCTATAATCCCAGAGCTGGGGAGGCTGAAACAGCAGGATTGCTATGAGTCCAAGCTGAGGAGTGAGACCTTGTACCAAATATATTTTAAAAAAATTATCTGTGTATTCTGTGTGGCTGAAGCAGGAGGATACCTAGTTAGAGCCCAGACTGGGCAACCCACGAGCTTTAGAGAGACACTATCTCCAAATAAAAAATAAAAAAGCTGAGGTTGGGCCTGGTGGGATGGCTCTGTGGTTTAAAGCCCTTGCTTGGGGAAGCTTGGGCAGCTTCAGGGACTGTGGTTCGATCCCTGGCACCACATGCTGCGCCAGCCCTGCCCTTGGGGCAGGCTGAGCCAGCCATAAAAATGAGTGAATAAACGGATGAAGGTTCTGAAACAACAACAACAAAAAAAATTCTTTAAAAAAAAAAAGCTGAGGTTGTAGCTCATTGTAAATTTCCACTACTAGAGAGAAAAGGAAATAAAAGAAAGGAAAGGAAAAGATAAGATGGGAAAGGGACAGAGTAAAGAGAAAATGTCATTAAGATGTTCTAAAATTATCAGCAGTTTCACATACTTTAGTAACAATAAGGTCTGTACTAGTGTTTCATGTTCATGATACACAGAGAATACTTATAATTCAACAATAAAAAGGCAAATGATCCCTACAATGGGTGACTAGAATGGGTATCTTTCTAATAAAAATATACACATAAGGTGTAAAAAGCAATGCCATATTAATACACTGAGCTGTAGAAGGCTCAAGTCAACAACTTCTGACAATTGCCACTTGTGCTGATAATCCACTACTATTATGGACTATTGGGCTATATTGGGTTATTTTACTGAATTCAAGTACCTACAATCCTTGGACTGGCTTCAAGTATGAAAAAGTTCTTTACATAGGTCTTGCTTTATCTTGGTCTTAACCATCCAGAAGAAAAGTCTAGCCTTGAGGTATAAAAAGGAAAGACATATTAATATACACATATCAATATACTGAGTAGTAAAAGACTCAAGTTAATAGCTTCCAATAATGCCAGGTGAGCTGATAATGTGTTACTGTTATGGACTATTGGACTATATATACAGCTACTTTCTCTTTGTGCCATGAAAGGAAAGATCTGTATTAATGATGTTTAGACAAGAAATCATGTCTGCATCTTATACTCTGAACAACTATGATGAAGACAACATTATGCAATGTATTAATTATTGTATCTGGCCATCTAATCTGTTTTGAAACTATCTCATTGCTATTGCTTTCACATTAATATTAATAAAAATAAATTAAAAAAAGACTTCTCCAAATACAGCTTCTCTAGCTGCAGTGGAACACTCATCTCTGACAAAGCAAAAGGAAAAGTGGAGATTGGCTGGGAGCCACAAAACTAGGAAATAAATCAAATATCTATTGTTATTATTGTTATTTTTGTTCCAGAGTCTGTTCAGGCCAGCATTAAACTCTTGATAATCCTCCCACCTCAGCCTCACTAATGCTGGGATTACAGGCCTCATCCACCACAATTTGCACATATTTTAGGTAAAGAGAAGATCTAGAAGATGGCCTGAAAAATGGGACTTCACATAGTCTTTAAGATTTGGATAGAGTCTCCAAATGTGACTGATTTTTCTAAGTAGACTGGCTCATGCTTTAAACTAAATTCGGATTTTGATGAAGCTGATTGTATGAAGAGTTAAGTATTTTTAAAAAAGAAATGTTCTGTGAGAGAGTCATCAGCTTTGGATATACAATTGATATTTTGAAACAATTTGTCACAATTGTCACCACCCATAAAACATAGTCAACAGCTCCAGTAACAGTTGTGTCAGCGGAGAGATCCTCCTAGAAATTAAAAAGATCAGGCGTCTTTTGCAGTCTTGCATATTGCCAGACTGACTGATGTTACTTTCCATTATAGGGATTGAAAATGAAGTTCCAAAAAGTATAAATTTTGATGGCCTCATAAATGAATCTGCCGAACAGCAAGGCATTAAAATGTTATGCTCAAGGACAATAGAGTATTAATATAGCAATATTTATTGTATTATATCAAATTAGGACACTGAAATATTAGTTTTTGTAATTGGTAAGGTTGTTCTGAGTCAGGCACTGTGATTACCCCACGACGAGGACTCCAGTTAATAAAATAACCCTAAAGGGTCATGTTCCAGGCCCTCTCCCTGCTCTTCTTCTTCAGTCCTGTGTTTTGATACAAGCCTCAGAATTCAGGTTTGCCTGGGCACCGCATGCTGTGTACTGAGGGCGGGGCATGAAAGGTGAATTGTGGCTCTGCTGCTGATTTCTGACCCCGTCTTGGGTTTTTTGCCTTTGACAGGGCTGTGGAACCAATAACAAGACTTCACACTGATTTTGGCTCCAACCAAGACTTTTATTCTTGGCCAAGAATAAGAAAAATGGGAGGCAAAATCAATTTAACCCACTGAGGATTATTACAGGGAAAAAAGAGGAGAGGGAGAGCTAGGTTGATAACAGGGAGGAACACCCACGTCTTTTCTGGGAGCAGGTGGAGATTTTCTGGGAATGTAGGTGTCACCTTTGTTGGTTCCTCTTATGATTCCTTGGAGTATTCCAATTGGCAACTGTCCCCTGTCATGGTGTAGGCTGTCTGGATGTCACTTTGACTCCCATCTAGAGCTGGAATTTTTTTGTTTTTGCTTTAAAAAAAATGTATTTAGAACAGGGTGTGCAGGGTCTCACTACACAGATTGGACTTGTAGTGATTCTCCTATTTTCAGCCTCCCAAGTGCTGGGATTACTGGCACACACCACTGTGCACAGTCTACCTCGCTGTCTCAGCCAGCTTCAGGGGTCGGGGTAGCACCACACACCAAGGATAGAACCTTGGTCTCTGAGTGTGCCTAAGCAGGTGCTTTCATCCACTAAGTTATCTGGCCAACCCAAGAGCTAGGCAGGTTTTGATAGTTACCCTGGAAAGGACTCTGGCTTCTAGAGGCATCCTGTCCTCAAAGAAAAACAAGACCAGTGAGGCACAGGTCAAATAAGCCACCTGAGATTAGGGCAAGGTAACACCCCTTGATGGAAACATAGGCATCCAGGTGGATTTTCCTAAGGGAAAGTGTTGAGAGAGAAATGCTTCTCTTTTCTGCCTCACACATTTTGCTCCCTGCAAGACCAGCTGGCAATCTTTTGGAGAAAGTTTTTACATAAATTAACCCAGACTGACTTTGCACACCAGGCTGCTAATCTGAAATGTCTGGGATCGCATTTTTAGGAAAATTAGATTGCACACCTGGAGTGTGTCTTAGACTTGCAACTGTATTTAACACCAGGAAGCAGTGGGGTTTTATTGTAGCCTACATCATATGAAAAGCTTTTTTTATAGTTTTTTCCTAGACAGTTTTGTTCTTCTTCACAATAACCACATAGAGACATTGTTCTAGATTTACGTGAGAAAACTGAAGCTTAACGAAATCACAATGACCTTTGACTCAGCTGAATGTTGGCTCTGATCCTGGGTGGTGAATGTGTGTGTACGTTGGTCCAGAAGAAGGGGGCGTTGCCCTTCAGAGGCCTTGCCAAAGATGCTGAGAGCTCTTCAGCGCATTTGCTCTTCACCCTTTGGGAAAGGAACGTTCTTGGAAGGCTACTTATTGCAGCTTTCAGAACTCACCCTGGGAGGAAGCCCACTCTCTGCGAAGAAAGTGTTTCCTGAGCTTCTCCTCCTCTGCGCCTCACCTGGCCTTCAGATGCTTTCTCTTACTCATCTGCTTGTTCTGTGTCTCTGCTCACGGAGGAAGGATTTTTGTCTTGTACTTGTCATGTTTGCTGCTTTCTCATTATTTTCAAACCATCAGGAGTTTGCCCCTGCAGCCATTTGGCTTTCTTTTTTATTTTTTATTACTTTTAATAAGAAATAACAATGCGGCAGTTTCAAAACACATTAATAGTGCATTCCCAATAATTGATACAATGCATATTTTCGTCCTCATAGTAGTTATTTAGAGCATAGGATGCAGACATGATAAGTTTTCTAATCATTACTGATACAAAAATTTCTTCTTATTGAACTAAGAGAAAGTAGTTGTACACATAGTTCGATATTCCATAATCATAGTGGGTTATTGGCAGAACTGGCAATGTCAAAAGCTGTTGATTTAAGCCTTTTACAGCTCAGCATACTAATCTATGCCTCATGGTTAAACTTTTCTGCTGGGTGGTTAAGGGCAAGTTAAAGGAAGACCTGCAT
This sequence comes from Myocastor coypus, assembly GCA_004027025.1. Lineage (NCBI taxonomy): Eukaryota > Metazoa > Chordata > Mammalia > Rodentia > Myocastoridae > Myocastor > Myocastor coypus. The sequence goes on from PVJA010001194.1 coordinate 9,927, forward strand.
AACAGAACGTGTAACTTTTGTATCTCCCAGGTCAGTCAGATCCCCTCAGGATTTACTTTGAAACCATGTACAGTGCTTTGTAGAGCTGTTGTCAGTGTCAGCCATCTGGATAAGTCATGGTCATTGCTTGATCAGTTTGCTCTCTGTGAAAGCCTGAGAGAATGTTTTCTTTCTAGGTGTCTCTCCTTAGGCACATTATGCATCATCAATCCCTTTCCTCTGTGGCCTCAAAATTTCCTTGAACAGAAAATTTGGGAAACCACTGAGTTATAGGATGTTACAGCATAGATTCTCTTATGTCTTGTGTCCTCACTGACCTTGAAGGACTAGGACCAAAATATTGGCTATCTTTGTAGCCCTTCTTTTTCTCTAATTTTTGGACTGTAAACTTATGTTCTTAACCCTCCAGAAGAGAAACTTAGTAATGCTATTACTCTATAACATAGGTACTTGAGCTTAACATCACTGTCTTTCTGAATATTAAACATCATAGACTTAACTTGAAATCAGTATTTTCCATCAATTATTAATATTCTAATACATCCCCATAGAGGGCGATAAAAACAGTTACACATTTGACACAGAACATTTGGCTTTCTTTAGCTTTGGACAGTATTCAGTTGTGTGGCCAGTTTCTGTCTCTTCCTCATAGAAAGCAAACAAACTGAGCTATGGAAATAAAGTTCAATGTCACCTTGCTGGTCTGTAGCTTCGGGAAGGCACCCAGACTGCAGAAGTCCTGTCAGGCTGGAAAGCTGTGATGATCTCTGTGGGGTCTCACAGAGGAGTCAGCAGAGCCCTGGACACTGGGAAGCCATCACGTTCCAGCTAAGCCTCCTCTTCATCCACAGTGTGCACAGCCCTGGTTAGGCAGCCATGCTTTACTCTTGACCTTGAGAAAATTGCAGTACTTCCTCAGGCTCTTGTTTCCTTGTCTATAAAATACATATACTAACATTACTTGCCTACCAGAAGATTGCTGCAGAGGTTAAATGAATTGTAAAGAAAAGAGTTTATCTAGTTAGCTTGTAAGGCAACTAGTTAGTGGAAGGGTCTGAGATAGAGTTGCGTGATCAGCTGTATTGATGGAAATTAAATAAGAATATGCAGTGAGCTAGAATGAACCAAGAGTGCACTTTCTCAGGCAACATGGGATGCAACCCCTGCTTATTGAAGGGATGACAGCCCTGCTCAACAAGATTTCTGAGTTTTAAGAAACTTAAAATGCAAAATTAGCTGGGGAGGTAGCTCAGCAGAATAAGTGCTTGCCTGGCAAGTTCAAGGGCCCGAGTTCAATCCCCAGTTCTACTAAAAAAAATAAATAAATGAATAAAAATGCAAAATAACAACGATTTCTTTAAAATTCCAACTTTTGGGATGGCTCAGTGGTCTAAAGCACCTGCTTGGGGAAGCTTGGATGGCTTCAGGGACTGCGGTTCGATCCCCGGCACCACATGCTGCGTCAGCCCTGCCCTCGGGGTGGGCTGAGCGGGCCATAAAAAATGAATGAATAAACAAACAAAGGTTCTGAAACAAGAAAAAATAATAAATAAAATAAAAATTCTAAAAAAAAAAAAGGTTTAAAAAAAATAAAATTCCAGCTTTCTTTAAGCACTGCTTGCTGAAGATTTGGGTAGAGAGGCTGAGTTGCAAGTGGTCATTTTAAGTCCCCAGAGCTGGCCATGATAGGTAACCACCACCCAACTGAGAATTCCTGTGCTGCAGCTCTCCATAAATACCTCTGGATAAAGAAGCCACTGGGCCACTCACACTGGACACTTGCTGGAAATCCTAGGAACTATTTTTCTTTTCCTTGCTACTTGCGTATACTCCCCTAACTTTTTCCTTTTGTCAGTAATTCCATCATTTGACTTTGAGAGACTACAAACTTGGTATACATAGAATTAATTGTTGCAAAATTATCAGCTGAGGGAATGCTTGATTCAGTCACATAGTTATCATGTGGTATTGTTGGTATTTGTGAGGTGCTTCTGCACAATTCTTTTTCTGTTTTGAGCCAATTGACTTGGCTGCACGATCAACTAGAAAGCAAGTTGAGAAACCCTAAGTGAAAACAAAAATATTTAAGCCAAAGCCAGGAAGGCTGCCAAAGAAACAAGCATTCTGGTTCTTCAGTCTAAGTACTTCTGGATTTTACAAAATGGTGGCCAAATTTTACAAAATGGTAGCTCTACTTGTAGACTTAGATCACAGGGGGCTGGGAATTACATTATACCATTAGTCAGGCATTAGGAAGGGTGTTGGAAAAAGTAAAGATGCCTTAGGAAAGGAAGTGAGTGTGGTCTCAGTGCTGGGAATGGGGTCCACTGTATAGAAGGTAAGTGCAGGTCAGCAAAGAATGTTCCAGAATCTTGAGTCTACCTCAGTCCAGAGGTTTGCTGAGTCAAGAAGTGGACTTGTCTTCAGTTCGGTTCAAAGTTTCAGAAGTTACAGTCTGCATAAAGACAGATTCAAGGCAAAGTGTGGAGGCTCTGAGTCTTAGTTACATTTTACTCATTGCTGGGACAAATACTTGACACCCAAAATGAAGGTAGGAAAGTTTAATTAGATTATAGTTACTGGAGTTTTCAGCCCATATTCAACTGGCCCAAGGCTGAGTAGCACAGGGCAGAGAGCATCCAGTTCACGATGGTGGAACAGCAACAATCACGACAGAGGCAATAGAACAACCAGGAGAGCGGAGAGCAACCACTAGAGTCTGTCTTTCTGTAACAGAGGCAACGGAACAACCAGGGGAACAGAGAGCAATAGTGAGAGAGTCTGTCTCTCCATCTCTCTTTATATTACATTCAGGCTCTCTGCCTCAGCCTGTCCACCTTAGGTCACACCCATAATACCAGAAGTACTCAGACTCATAGTTCCATCAGTACTAAAACACATAATCTCCATGGATCATGAGTCAAGATTCAAACTCTAGAAGTCCCCACCTCATGATTGCATGAGGCTTTGGGGGGACAACTAGATATAAACCATGACACTCTGGCTAGAGGCTTCTCAGCTCCCACTTGCTGTTCTCCAATGGCAGCCACAACCATGGGCAGAGGAGGATGTGAATGCACACCATGACACTGTGACTGACTCAGTACAAAAGTGGCCTCTAGTCACACAAGTTGCAATTTTATCTGGGTAAAACAGTTAATCAGCACAGTGTATTTGTGTCTCCCAGGATTTGTGTCATCACTGGTAATTTCACTTGAGATGGCGAAGATGGAGGGGTTGCAGCATTTCTACTGTGGAGAACAAACCACTTACTGCATTTGGAGGTAAAGCCGGGTCATCTATCTTGGTGGCAAAAGCCTCAAGACTCATGCTAAAATACCAAAGAAGGAAAACATCACCACAAAGACAGAGCTCTAAGCCATTCAAAGTTTTCTTTTTGTGGAAAAATTGATTAATTTTTTCTTTTCTTTCTTTTTTAAAAAATTTTTCTTATTATTGCCAACTTCAAGGGCTTCCACAGTCTACCTGCAGCCTTTGTCATTTTCTGCACCTTTAAAAATGAATACATAGAACAACTTCTATATCTGTTTGTCTGAGGTAGGCCTCATGTTCTGAATATATTTATATTTTCTCATATATATTCTAATGCTATTTATATTTTTGTTATTACCAATGTACTTCAAGTTATTTTGTGAACTGTATTTTTTTCTGCATTCTATTTTTCATTTTTCTTTAAAATGTTATTTTTTCTGAGTTGATTAGGTATGATTTCTTCGCCCATTTTTTACACTCATCTGAAAATGAACCAGACTACTTTTTCTTATCCATTATCCTAGACAATACAATAAACCAGCAGAATATACAGTTGATAGCTTTACTTTCTTCCTAAATAATATTCAGCTTTTAAAAATTATTTACCTGTTATTTTGGAGGGAATCAAAGATAAACATAACAATGAAACTGAGTTTCAAAGAAAGGCTACTAGGACAGTTATAATAGTTGATATGCTGCATATTATTATTTTCCTAGAAGTTATTCAGAGTAGAGGACATGGGCACAGTATCTTGTCTATGTAATTGAATATATTTTATTTCCATAACTTCCTCTCCAAATATAATTTTTGATACTATTTAAATTTCTCTTCTGTTTTTATAATTCTTTCCACTAGGTACTTTCATCATGAGTCCAGTTTTTGCCCACAGTGTCTGTTTAGATTTACTCCTATTGGCATCTCTGATCATATTCTCTTTTCTCTAAATTTCTCCTGATTTTTTGTTCTTCCTAAAAATGTATTTTAATATTTGGGCAATGTATTTGCATAGGTCGTGTCTTCTTAATGTGTGAGTTCAGAGCTATAAATTTCCCTCTAAGAACTGCTTTCATTGCATCTCATAAATTCCAGTAAGTTGTGTTTGAATTCTCATTAAATTGTAGGTATTGTTTAATTTCATCTGTCACCAATTGGTTGCTGAGAAAGGTGTTGTTTAATTTCCATGAATTTCTGGGGTGCTTGTGGTTTCTTTTGTCATTTATTTCCAGTTTCATTGAACTGTGGTCAGATAGTATGCATGGGATAATTTCTCTTTTCTTGCATATACTTAAGCATATGGACTATGGACTAATATGTGGCCTATTTTATAAAATGTCCCATGTACAGCTGGAAAAAATGTGTATTCTGAAGTGGTTGGGTGGAACACTTTGTGTATGTCCACTAATTCCACTTGTTCCAAATTCTACTTCACTTCTGCTACTTCTTTGCTAAATTTTTTGTCTGCTTGACCTATCTTTTTCAGATAAGGGGTGTTAAGGTCTCCTGTTAAGATTGTGGTGTTGGATATTTGATTTTTCATGTCCATTAAGGTTTGCCTTATGTAACTTGGTGCTCCCATGTTGGGTGCATACATAGTTATGAGTGTTACCTCTTCGTCTTGAATTTTTCCCCTAACCAGTATGTGGTGGCCTTCTTTATTTATTTATTTATTTTGACAAATCTTGGTTTGAAGTTTAGAGTGTCTGCAAACAAGATTGCTACCCCTGCTTTTTTTTTTTATTTTTTTTTTTTATTTTTTTTGAGGTGCTGGTGTATGTACTATTGTTTTCCATCCTTTAAGTTTTAGCCTATGAGTTTCTTTGAGTTAAGTGTGTTTCCTGTATACAGCATATGGTTGAATTTTGCTTCCTTATCCACTCTGCCAGTTTATTTCTTTTAATTGGAGAATTGAGCCCATTTACATTGATGGTTATAATTGAAATATATGGACTTACGATTGACATGAGTTTTACTTACTACTGTTTACCCTGTTTTTCTCCGGTGTTTAATTGGTTGCCCTATTTGGTGGGTTCTTTCTGTTCTCACTTGTTGAGTTTGGGTCATTTTGGTCCCTCCCTAAAATATTTTTTAGTATACTTTGTAGGGTTGGCTTTGACATCATGAAATTCTTTAGTTGTTCCTTGTCGTGGAAGTATTTCACTCTTCCCTCATACTTGAAAGAGTTTTGCAGGGTATTGCATTCTGGGCTGGACTTTTTTTTCATGGAGGACTTGAAGCACTCTGCTCTATGCCCTTCTTGACTTCACGGTTTGTAAAGAGAAATCTGCTGTTATTCTTGTGGGATTTTCTTTAAATGTGATCTGTTTCTTTCCTCTAGCAGCTTTTAGTATATTATTCTTCTGCTGAATTTCTGGGATCTTGACTCTTATACTTCTGGGTATGTTTTTAGTTGGGTTGATTTTATTTGGAGTTCTATATGCTTGTTACCTGAATGTCCGATTGTTTTCTCAAATTTGGGAAGTTTTCTGCTATTACTTCTGCCCGTATTTCTTTTTATATCATTTGTATTGACTCCTTTCTCATTGATTCCTATTAATCTTGTTATTCATTTTTGCATCATCTTGCAGATACTGAATTATTTTTTCCTGCTTATTATTATTATTATTATTGTTATTATTATTATTATTATTATTTTGTAGAACCGGGGTTCGAACTCATGACCTTGTACTTGCCAGACAGGCATGTGCCACAGAGCTGTCTCCCCAGCCCCCCTAGTCGTTTTTAAGAGATCCTTTCTTCTTCACTAGCTGCAACTGTGTCTTTAAGATCTGACACTATCTTCATTTTTGTTCATACAGTTTTGCCAGCTTGTTATTGAGACTTTATTTTCTTGTATATCTCTTTGAAACTATTTTGTGCAATTTATTTCTTTCCTATATTGCTCTATCAGGGAATCCATCATTTTTCTATTGTCCTGTAATTTTTGTTATCAATCTTCTTTAGTAGTACTGAAGTCTCTCATTATAGTTATCCTTTCTCTCTCTAGTTTAGAGATTATTTCTGCTCTGTTCTCCTCTCTACCTTTCTGTAGTTGTTCCTCTACTTTAGATGCTATTAATTTACAGATGTCTCTTTTTAACTTCAGAGGTTATTTCTGCTCTGTTTTCCTCTATATGTTTCTGCATTTATTTTTCCACTTCAGAGTCTATTGATTCATGCATTTCTTCTTTTACTTCAGATGTTATCTCTGAACTGAGCTGCTCTATACCTTTCTCCACTTGTCTGTCTACCTCAGATGCTACCAATTCAGAGACTTAGTCTGCATGACTCCCGTTTTCTTCCATGGTAGTGTCTTCTGTGTTTGTTTTGGGTCGACTCAGGACCTGAGTTTGGATCTTGCTCCTTCTCTTTATCATTTTTTATAGCAGTGATCTCTGCACGTTGGTGAAGTTATGCAGTTAACGTCTATGGAAATTTGAGTCTGGATCCACCAAACTTGTTCCCCTCCAGACGTGCCTGGCTGTGAGTCGGAGCTGGGGCGGCTGGCTGCCAGGAGGCCCTGTCGGTTGGGACAGTGGCTGGCCGTGTAGGGACGGTGGGTGGAGTCGGGGTTCTGGTGGTTGTTGAGTGGGGGAATTAATGCAGGCTGAGAGAGTTCTTACCTGGCTGCCACTCGGCCCAGTCGGGAAGGTGGGTGGAGTTGGAGCTTGGGCCATTGATGAGCTGGGGGATCCATAGGTGGTACAGGTGGTGTCTTATTAACCTGGTTTGTGCTAGGTTTTTGAATTTTGCGCATATTCTTTTTTTTTTTTGTCTTTTTGAGACAGGGTCTCGCCATGCAGTTGAAGTTGGCCTTGAGCTCACTTTGTAGCCCAGGCTGGTCTCGAACTTGCACCAATCCTCCTGCCTCAGCCTCCCGAGTGCTGGGATTACAGGCGTGAGCCACCACGCCTGGCTTGCGCATATTCTTAAAAGGTATTGTATGGACAGTTATTGTTCCCTCATACTGGAATGCACCCTCTCCTTGTCTCCTGGTTTCCACAGCTGATGAATTGGGTATGAATTCACGTATTTACCCTTTCTTAGAAGGAAGTAAACCTGCATTTTCCTGATGCTTCTTTTTAAAAATTTTTTTTGGTGGATTTCAATTTCCCTAGAATATTTCTAGGTCACATAAATTTATGCTATGGGAGGTAACTCAGGTGACAGAATCTGAAATCTCTGGCTCCAATCAGTCCTGAAAGATTCAGTCAGAATGACTTTAACATTTCCCTCTTCATCTTTTCTGAATAAACACCTTCTGGAGCTCTGGAGCTCTAGAGCTCTGATATTCCTCAGATGGCAGAGGTTTGTTCCAAGTCTTTCACCTCTTAGTTCATAACTTATTCCCGCTTGCCTTGCCATACCGTGTTACTGATAGTTACTTCATCTTGTTTAAGCTCACTATGAATTATTATAGTGATAATTTCTAGACAATTTTTTTGCAAGTATGCCTGATCATGTATAATCCCTTAATCCTACTTTCAATTCCTTATTTTATCACATGCATGCTAAATATATTCGTATTTGAATGAACACGAATTCATAGGAGTTTTAGTGTCTGAATTCTTCATCATATTTAGTATGCTGCTTGGTGATTGTATTCCCTTTGATCATGGTGTTCAGTTTCTGTGTGTGTGTGTGTGTGTGTGTGTGTGTGTGTGTGTTTATGTGTGTGTGCTTTCATATGATTATTATGGTCTAAAACCCCAGGCTGGGCATACAGCAAGATCCCTTAAGAAGAATGATCATTATAAGTGGGATAAGTTAGAGAAGGCAAGCATAAGACTTCCCTTCATTAGACGCCGAGATGCAGGCAGTAGAATCTTGCCTGCTCGCTCTGATGCCAACTCACCAGATGATACTCTAATCCTCAGTTTCCACAGAGACTGACCAGCATGTGGGAAACGGGTTGATTTGCAAGAAGCTAGAGACAGAAGTGAGAATGATTTGTGGCTTGGCCACTGGCCAAGTGAGGGCTCCCTCCTCTGAGGAAGATGCAGCCTCCTGGTGGTGTGAGATCGAGCAAGTGAGTAGGACTGGGACGTGTTTGTGAAACTTGCAGGTGAAAATGGTTGATAGGCCGCTTGCCTGCAGCTCCATCGTGTTTGAACAGATGAAAATAGAATGGAGCACAGTAGCTCAAATTTGCCTGTTTAATTAAGAGGCTACCCATTTATTTGCAGCTTGTTTGTTTTGTTCTGTTTTCTGAGACATGGTCTCATTGGATAGTTGAGGTTGGCTTTGAACTCACTACGAAGCCTGGGCGGGCCTCCCACTCACAGTGATCCTTCTGCTTCAGCCTCAGAGGCTGGGGTTACATGTGTGTGTCACCAGGCCTGACTTCAGCTTTCAAATGTGCCATCAGAATATTCTTTTGTGGAACCTGACTTGAGCATCCTCTTCTTCCTTGGCCACTGCCTTCACTGCCCTGTGGTGGGTGACTGTCCCCGCTCCTGATCAGGCATCTCCTCTGCCTGAAGAAGGTGCGATTGGAAGAGGTGGTTTGAGTGACCATTTCCTTCTAAATTCTTCCCATTCTCAATTTGATTTACAGAGAAAATTAGGACTGAAACTGGAAGTGGAACTTTTTCAAGAATTTCTCAGCTTTCTTTTTCTTTTTCCTATGGTTTATTATTTACTCAGTAGTTAGTTATTTGCAGCATTGGAGATTGAATCCAGCAGCTCCTCACTAAGCTATATATCCAGCCCTTTTAAAAATATATTTTTAAGCACCTGCTTAGGTAGACATAGTGACTAGGGCTTGATCCCTGGCATGCTGTGCCTGACTCCGAGGTGCACTGAGACAGTGACTGAGACTGGGTGTGGTGGAACGTGCCTGTAATCCCAGAGCTTGGAGAGTGAACACAGGAGGATCACTACGAGTCCAATCTTGCAACTGTCCTGTCTCAGCCTCCTAAGATGCTGTGATTACAGGAACGGGCCATTGTCCTTAGATTTTCTTTGAGTTGCTTTGCCAATGAAAATATAAGAGCTCTTGATACTATTTAATACTAACAGCAATTTTCTTTCTGGTCCAAACCAAGAGGGCCAGGAGAGAGAAGGAATAAATAAGGAGTGTGCGTGTGCGCACGCACGCACATGCACACACACACATATACACACACACTCTTGCACAAAATATAACCACAGTGCAGAGCATGGTGTCATACACTTCTAATCCCAGCCCTGGGAGGCTGAGCTAGGAAGGCCTCCAGCAGTTCAAGGCCAGTCTAGGCTGCACAATGAATTCAGGCCAGCCTGAATCTCCTGTGTGGGATAATATGTCCTCTTATCTTTTCTTTAATAGAAATAACAGTAAGGCCTTAATGAGTTAAAACAGAATAATTGAAAGAATGAACATGGAGTTATTCATATGCAACATATCTCTTTATTTAGAATGCTAAGATCAGTACAATAGTGCAATAACTCCATGCAAGTAGACAGGCCTCCAGGTGACAAAATATACAATTATATGCTGAATCATCTGAGAGAACTGCGCTTACTTTGTGTTCATGCATTTTCTTCTTTTTTCTTTTCCTTGAGTTTCTTTCTTGTAGTAGACATTCTATAGCCAGGGCCTGCATCTTATTCATCTTTGTGCCTTAAATTCCTGTAATAATTGCCACACACACCTGAAATTTGGTAGACATTTGCTGAATGAATAGACAGACAGTCATTATTATAGTGGAATTGTAGGGCTAGTCAAATAGCTCATCGGATTAAAGCGCCTCCAAGCAGGTGCAGGGGCCGGGGTTTCGATCCCCGGGCCTGCTGTGCCAGCCCCACCCCACCTCTGTGTGGGGATGGTGCAGTTGAGACTGGGTGTGGTGGCAAATGCCTGTAATCCCAGCTCTTGGGAGGCTGTAAACAGGCAGATCACTGTGAGTCCGATCTAGTAGTGAGATCCTAAACACTCTGTAGACCCTTCCCTAAAATACAAAAAAATAAACTATTCTGGAATTATTTAGCAGAACATCTGCAGCTGCAAATGACTTTAAATAAAAACAGAAAACAAACACCAGAGACTTAACTTTGGCTATTTCTGCAGGTCTTCTTTTCTGGATAAATCCTTTAAGCCCCTTTGTAGTCAGCAAGGGTGCTTGAGAGTCAGAGTCCTATACTATTTGCAAATAGATTCAGAAGGTTGTGTACAGCAGATGAGGAGGTGAGCGGTTTATGCGGTCTCCATATCAGAGGCTTCTAGGAAGTGGGGCGATTGCTTTGTGATCTATGTCCTTCCATGAAACGCTGCTGTAAACACTACACTTGGGAAATACATTGTTGAATCGGGAAAAGAGATGACACTCTTTTGAAATGATGCAAATATGAGGTTAAAGCTACTGAGAAAGCATGTTTTCTGTTTTGAATTTGACAGTTCAGAGTGAAACTTGGGTGAGGCATGAGTCACTGGGTGACAAGAATCTGTGTAGTTCTCATAGCTTTAAGGATCCTAAAATTAGAATGTGGTTTGACCTGTTGAACCCTGACAATGTGGGATCCAGGTATGCAATGTACTTGGACAGCATCAGGCTCTGTGGCCAGCTGGGGCCGTGTTCCCATATTTATTCACTTATTCAGAAAACCATTGTTTGAAGCATTGCTTGATGTACTGAACTCGTAACTGCGAGTGAAATATAATCTCTGTCTAAGGAGCTTGGAAGAAAGACAAGATATAAATGGGCCATTAAGCACAGAGCGTGTGCTGCTCATTGCGATGAGTACAAGCAAGCGGTGCTGTGAGAGTAGATATGAAGAATGCACACTTGAGCCTTGAGGATGACGAGCTCAGAGAATACTCCCAGGTGACCTACAAGGTGCACGTGGGCTAGCTGCGAGGAGGCGGAGGAGGGGCATCTAGGTAAAGGACAGCGGGCAGTACAGACTGGAAAGATGAGCCTGACAAATTTAGAGTTGCTGGAAGCTTGGAGTTCCTGAAAATTGAATTATAAATGAAGAATCAGAAAAGATAAAGCTGGAAAGGTGGATACTGGGGTATGTAGGGTCAGAGTATCACACAAGGGGTCTGTATTCTCCCTTCAAGGGGATGAACCAGAGAGAGCGCAGATGGGCAGGAGCAGAGGTCACCACAGACTGCAGTGCAGAGGTCACATGGACGGGGCAGAGTCATGCTGAAAACCCCTCCGCTAGGTTGCTGAAAAGTTCATCAGAGAGGATGGTGGCATCAAAAGCTTTGCTGACAGCAGTGAGGACAGAGATGTGGGGAGAAAAAGGTGCCATGAGCAGAAGCCAGGGGACTTCCTGTGTGACTGGAAGTGGGAACTGAAGAGAGTGGCATTCAGAGTGACACCTGGCTTCCAGACAGAGTTCTTTACTGTGTGGCACCTCTCACTGTGGGAGAACAGAGAGGGAAGCAGGCTAGGCACCAGGAGGAGCTTCCTCAGTGGGGTGTAAAGTAGCTTTGAGATGTCAAGGAGGAAATGCCTTCTAGGTCACTCAGGAAATAGATTAGGACTAGAGGTACAGTCATGGGACTCCTAGAAGCAAGCTGTAGTTCTGGGAGTGAATGAAATTCTTAGTTGAGATCAGACAGTGTGGAAACGAGGGAAGCAGGGGAGGATTACAAGGAGGATTTGAAGTCAAGCAGGGACTCTAGAGGAATGAGACGGCATGAGAGGAGTAGAAGGTGGAGAGAAAGGCTGAGAGGACCTTAAGGAAGTGAAGGAATAGAGCTGGCTCAGGGAGGTCCAGGTGTGGATCATATCCACTGGCTTCATACCACAAATACCCATCTGTTCGGGTCATTCCAGTGGATTGGGAAAGACAAAGCCAACTGGCACTTGGTGGCAACTGGAGGTAAGTGTGAGGAGGTGAGCCTGGTTGACAAGGCTTCCTTCCTACACCATCAGAATAAAGCAGACACCCTCATATCACTTTTATCTAATTCCAGCTCCCTTGAGTGCCTCCCTCAACTCTGCCAGGGCAGGTCCAGACAGTACAAGTAAGTTTCATGAGGAAGTTTTCCAGATACCAATGGATCCTATGCCTGCTCTATTGCCTTCTATTTTGCAACATGCACCTCTGGCATTGTGGGGTGTGCCATATGAGCAGTTGTTGGAGGAAGAGAAGACTAGGGCCTGGGTTACAGATGGCTCTGCATGCTACACAAGCACCTCCCACAAGTAGACAGCTGTAGTGTTGCAGCCCCTTTCTGGAACATCACTAAAAGACAGTGGTAAAGGGAAATCATCATAGTGGGCAGAATTTCAGGCAATGCACTTGGTAGTTCGTTTTGTCTGGAGGGACAAATGGCCAGATGTGTGACTGTGTACTGAAACATGGGCTGTAGTCAATGATCTGGCCAGATGGTCAGAAACTTGGAGCAAGAATGGAAAATAGGTGGCAAAGATATTTGGGGAAGAGGTATGTGGCTACACCTCTCTGTATGGGAAAATGATGTAAACATATTTGTTTCTCATGTAAACACTCACCAAAAGATGACATCAGAAGAAGAGGGCCTTAATAATCAAGTGGATAAGATGACCCCCTTCTGTGGATAGTGGCCAACCTCCTTCTTCAGCCACCCTTGTCATTGCCCAGTGGACCCATGAACAGAGCAGTCATGGTGGCAGGGATGGAAGTTATGCATGGGCTCAGCACCATGGACTCCACTTAGGCTGATCTGGCCACTGCTGAATGCCCAGTATGCCAGCAACAAAGACCAACACTGAGTTCCCAGTAAGGCACCATTTCCTGGGATGATTAACCTGTGACCTGCTGCAGGTTGATTATATTGGACTGCTGCCATCATGGAAGGACTGTGCTTTGTCCTCACTGGCATAGACACATACTCTGGATATGGATTTGCCTTCACTGCATGTAATGTTTCTGCCAAAACTATCATCTGTGGTTTTACAGAATGCCTTGTCCACACCATCATGGGATTCCACACAGTGCTGCCTGTCACCAAGGAACATATTTTACAGCCAGATAAGTGAAGCAGTACCAGCTAAGTGGCAATAGTTTACAGGGCTGGCTGGGGTAAGGTACTGCAAAGGGCTGTACATGCTTTGAATCAGTGTTCTCTGTATGATACTGTATACTTTAGCCAAGATTCATGAGTCTAGGAACCAAGAGGTGGGAGTAGGAATGGTACTGTTAACCATTACCTCTAATGATCCACTAGCAAAATTTTTGCTTCTTGTCCCTACAGCCTTAGGTTCTGCTGGACTAGAAGTCTTAGTTTCATAGGGGGAAGGATTGTACCAGGAAGCACAGCAATGATACCACTGAACTTGGAGCTAAGATTTTCCCTTGGTCACTTTGGTCTTCTCATGCTTCTGAAGAAACAAGCTAAAAAGGGAGTCACAGTGGTTTCAGGGAAGATTGACCCAGACTATCAAGGGGAAATTGGGTTACTCTCCACAATGGAGGAAAAGAAGAATATAGAAAAGAAGAATATACATGGAGTGCTGGATATCCCTTAGGGCACCTCTTAGTAGTGTCCTGCCTTGTTATTAAAGTCAGTGTGAAACTACAATAACCTAAGACAGGCACAATGACAGAAGGTCCATTGTCTTCAGTAATGAAGGTATAGGTCACTCCATCAGGGAAAGAACCAAGACCTGCTGAGGTGCTTGCTAAAGACCAAGGGACTACAGAATAGGTAGTGGAAGAAAGTGCTTCTAAATACCAGCGATGGCCCCATGATCAGCTGCAGAAAAGAGGATTATAATTGTACTATTTCACCCCTATATGGTTCTGTTATAATGTAAGCCTACTGATAGACTTTAATGTCAGTTGGTAAAGATTATTAAATATGTGGTAATGTTGAAGTTATAAAATGAGTAAGCCTAAGCACCAAGCAAAGAAAACTCATCCCGTATTTTGGTAAAGGAATTAGTGCATTTCCATTTGTATGCAGGATAGTCATAACATGTTAGGCACAACTATATGAATATATATATTCATATAGAAATGTGTATAGTTGCCAAGTTGACAAAGGGTGGATTGTAGAGGTTGATTTTTTAAAAAAAAATGTATTTAGGACAGGATCTACAGGGTCTCGCTACACAGATTGGACTCATAGTGAACTTGCTCATACTTCAATCACCCACAAATGTTTTACAGGAATGAATGCAGATTTCTATTCGCTTTTACAACTCAAAACCAGAGACTTGGGTATGTTCAAAGTGACACAGAGGATTAGTGGGACAGATCACCTTGTTCCAGCATCTGTAAGATGCCCACCATTTTGCACAAGCTGGGTGTGATGGAACACACCTGTAATCCATCACTCTCAGGCTCAGGCAAGAGGATCACAAGCATGAGGCCACTCTGGGAAACTCGGCAATTTAGCAAGACTCTGTTTGAAAATATAAATAAATAAATAAATAAATAAATAAAGAAAGAAAGAAAGAAAGAAAGAAAGAGCAGTGTGAAAGCTCTGGGTTCAGTCCCCATTATTGTTCCCACTGACATGCTTCAAGAGCAAAAAATTAAAACGAAACCAGGCTGCTTTATAAGGACATGGAAGAATTTCTCCAGGTTGGGCATATGTGATCCCAAGCTCCATGAGGGTGGCGAGTGGTTAGCAACCCTTGGTCACTGGCTCATGGCTAACAGCTCTGGCTCTCGCTTGTTTTTTCCTGCTGAACTTTTGCAATAAAAATGGAATAATGTACACCAGGGTCCAGCTCTATACCACCTTTGGGAGCTTGTGTGTGCATAAAATTCCCCTAAGTCCAGTTTCCTTAGCCCTAGAATTTAAGGAATAGCTCAGTATCCCACTCTAATACCAATATGGGTGTGTGTGCTGTCAGCCATCATGCAGAAGGTAAAGGTGAAATATTAGTGACAAATGAAATTGCTTTGCCAAACTTCGAATTTTGCTTATTAAGAAGTTGTTGTATTAGCTGGGCTGGATGGCGCATGCTTGGAAACCTGGGGAGGCTGAGACAGGAGGACTGGTCAGACGTAGGTCTTAGATTCAGTCCCCAGTACTGCAAAACAAAATATAGCGAAACAAAACAATTATAATTGTTGTGATTTCATTCTTTGTCTATTGATTTGAGGACTAGAATAGGGACACTAGTCCAACTGTCTCCCGCTGTAATTTTGACCTGAGATGGTCTGCAACTCTTCTACTCCTTCAGGTGCACAGTACAGATGCAAATATCACCTCTGAGGTGGTTGAAAACTACAGTTGAAATAATGACCATGGAACTCAACTTCGGAAGCAAGAATTCATATCACTTTTGTGGACTTCCTTTTCTGGTGTTTAAGTAAAGCAAGCCGGCGTGGCTTTCAAAGCAAATAGCAAAGGGGCTCTTGTCAGAAGGAAATGTGAAAATTCCTCAGTAAACCCAGTCTCAAAGGCCCTGGTTCTGACCGTGCAGCTGAGTTAGTCTCGCACTTCCTCCCATAGGAACAATGGTGTCTATGCTGGAGCAACGCCGGGCATGGGGCGAGAATCACCCAGTGAGCGGTTGGGGATTGGACATGATGAGGAGTAGGAACACAGCAGAACTTCTCAGTAGGCACCTGTGATTTCGGCAGTCTGGGATGCTGAGGCAGGAGAGTTATGAATTTGAGATCCACATGGGCAACTTAGTGATAATAAGATCCCTTCTTAAAATAAAAGGAGTTGGGGTGATAGATCAGCGTGAAGAGCCTGAGTTCAAATCCCCAACACTGACAAAAAAACAAAAAAACAACCCGTAAGCATCGAGAGAGAATGTGCCAGGAGATGGCAGCTCATGGATACGTCCACTTCGCAGCAGCAGAACAGAGGACACTGAACTCCAGCTGCCCACAGAGCAGAGGAGGGCAGCGCTGAGCTTGGTGGGCGCAGGGAGGAGGGTGTGGCCCTTTGATTCTGTGAACTGTGACTACCCAGTGAGAACCATCCTGAAGGGCACCAGATGACAGAGTCTGCCCTTAACCTCTGATCGTGTATTTCCGGTGACTTTAGACTGATCTTTTTGTTGGACCTGTTTTTATATAATTAAAATCAGATACTGATTCAATTTATTTTCTTTCACTAAGTTGCAATTTAGGTCAAGTAAAGGACTAGTCCTCAAAGGGTTAAAAATAATATAAATCCAACTTACAGAGGAGTAAAAATCTATTAGGAAGTAGGAGACAGATCTTTTTCAAATACAAAGATTCTGAGGAAATGGAGGAGAGGGAGAAAAAGAGGAGGAAGGGTTGAAAAATGGAATTAAGATGTTTCATCTATATGTGCCAACTCCTTACAAGGAATGCAAAATCATGTATTGCAAGCATGTACTAAATTTAGTAAGAAAAAATAAGGTACATGCGTCGATGACTATAATGCAAGTCGGAAAATAAGCATTATCATGCACTGAACATCATTTCCTTCTGTATCAGTCAGCTTTCCTATTGCTATACCTGACATTCACGAGTTAAAGGAAGGGAAGCTCGTCAGGCTCATGATTGTAGGAAATTCAGTCCATAGCCAGCTGGCTCCATGGCAGGGGCATCATGGCGGGAACAGGAAAGATGGTGAAGGAAAGATGCGCAGTTCAGAAGAATGGAGGGAGAGCAGAGGAACAGCACCAGAGAGGAGGAGGCCAGGGAGCAGACGTGGCCCCAAGGTACTCCCTGAGCCTTACTCATCCACTGAGCTGGCCAAGTTAACACTGAAGCTTGACTTGGGAAGTCAAAGAAGAGACAGAGGACCTGCTTTGCAGAAAGCGTGGCCATGGAAGCAATGGAGAATGGTGTTCCTGGGTGAGAACACAAGGAGACAAGTAGGGAAACCTAAGGGCACGGAGGAAACATGATTGTAGGACGGGTGGTGGTGAACGGGGTTTGCTGGTGAGCCTGGTGTCATACAGGGGTCTTCCTTGTTGGGTGAGTCAAGAACTAGGGCTTTTCTGGATCCAGGGAGGGCCGGAGCAGTTTTGATTAGGACATTACCCTCAGTATCACAGAGAAAGGCTATTGGTTACTTTCATGGTGGGCTGTACCTTGAGTAGAGGGCATCAGGGAAGTTGTGACAATAAACAGGGAACCAAACCAGAGGCTTTGGAGATGGGAACATTTACATCTACCTGAGCAGCTTTAGTCAGGAGGAAGACATCAGAGGTATGGTGATATTTCTAACCCAGTGACAGAGGTTCCTTCTGCACAATTCACAGGCAGGCCCGTGCCTGCCTCTCCTGGGGCTCTGAGTGCCACCTCTCTTCCCCACCAGGGTGTTTCTGGCCCATGTGGAGTATCTGAGGCTTCTCAACATCCTTTTTGTTTTCTTTCCCAAATTCCCCCTCATTCCGCAGGTTTGACTCATAGGCTGGTCCCACTGGGTGTGGATGCTGCTATTTGAACAGCTCTCTGTTCTTCAGCTTTCAGATCCATTCAATCGATGAAGATGACTCTTTCCAAATGCTTCCCAGGTTTGCTGACAGCCACCTCCCTCTTATTAAAACTGTCCAAGTTCAGTAATAGCTATAAAAGTTCAATTCACAGTATCTGTGCAATACTGTTTGCCAAACGTTGTACTGGGATAAAAATAGGTGGTGAGTCAGAGTGCAATGTTTCTCTGTCCATTTAAGTCTTGTATCATTTGGAGGAAGAATTTCAATTTCTCCACAATGTTCTCTCTCTCTCTCTCTCTCTCTCTCTCTCTCTCTCTCTCTCTCTCTCTCTCTGACTCCCTCCTTCCTTTCCTCACTCCCTCCCTCCTCTCATTTGCCTCATTTCATGTCTGTCCTGGTGGGCCTCTTGGAAACAGGGTCAATCTACAGGCCCATGCTCCATGGAGCTATTTCTTAAGGGCAGATCCGATTATGTGCCCAAGTCTTCAAAAGCTTTCCTTAGCTCTGTTTTTCAATGAATGAAATCCGACCTCAGAAAGAAGTCTCCTAAAAGTTTCTAGACTCAGATAGGCAGTTCTTGCGTCTGGACAAGTGACATTACTCAACAATCATAGGGAAAATGAGTATAAACTTTAAATGAAGAGGATTTAACATGTAAAAATTCGGATCTTTGGAAGTTAGCTGCTCAATTGCTTCCTTGTTATTTGCTGCTAATTTTAATTAACAGATTGCTTCACACAACTAAAAGTCTTGGGGATTGTGAAGATGACCATAGGGTGTTTGAGTGTTCCCTTTGGGACTAGTGAGGCTTTTGGACTCTATTTACTCATGGGTGATGCTGGTTTAATGGGGAAGGTCACAGAGGTCTGGGTTCAAAGCCCACTGTACCTGTTACATGTCCCTAAGATAGCCCATGTGGCTCATCACACGTCAAGATAGAGATGAGGGACTGCAGCAGGGGTCCCCCTACCTCTGCACCTGCCAGACTTCCAGCTTCTTCTCAGAACAGAGGAACCCGAAGTGAAGGGCATGTGACTTGTTCTTTCCATGCATGACTTTAGTACGGGGCTCTCGGCTTTCATCCTTGCCTTGTCTTGGACCTGCCACTCTCCTGGGTAAGTTAATATCTGAGATTTAGCTCCTAACGGGTCCCATGCTGGTGCCTAGATCTAAACTGCTCTAACTATGCTACCTGCCGTGATTCTGGTTAAGATCATAAGGACAAGGTGTCCTCCATCCTCTGTTTTCTTAATTGTTTTTTTCCTTGTCCCTTTCAACACAGTTCAGACTGCATATTTTCATTCATTTATTTATTTATTTATTTATTTATTTTTGTCTTTTTGAGACAGGGTCTCACTATGTAGTTCAGGCTGGCTTTGAGCTCACTTTTGTAGCCCAGGCTGGTCTTGAACTCACACCGATCCTCCTGCCTCAGCCTCCCGAGTGCTGGGATTACAGGTGTGAGTCACCACGCCCAGCTCAGACTGCATATTTTTAAAGACACCACTGGACGCTAAGCTTCAGTTGAACCTCCTTCCCTAGGGCATTATGGTATGCTGACTTAGCTCTGTTATAGCTCATATTTCTTGAGTCACACTTGCTCCATGACAGCCTATCAGTCACATTGCCTCCAGAACCTGGACCTAACAGTTCCTCAATAAACATGTATAAGATGATGCAAAATAACTTCCACTTGGGATATAATTCCAATTTGAAGACATATGCACTTACAGACTTCCACTTATATTGCATATTAAGCAAGGATGGAGAAAAGTAATGTAAAATTAGGTATTTAATATTTTTTGTTTATAATATCAGAAGCAATGGAAGGGAAGCAAGATATCTGAAATTTTCATACATAAAAGGGAAAAATTTAGGGTATTTCTCAAGGCAGTTAAGAGGGATGGAGGGGCCCTGCCAGGCTAGCAATTTTTCATGGCAGAATTTCTGACAAAATCAGAACCTCAGAGTTCCATAAATTAAGTGATGCTGAAATCTGAGAACTTTGAAGGGGAACATTTTTCTTGGGGCAATATTGGGAAAACATGTTTGCCTATGACTAATTCTCCTCCTGTGAACTGTTGGTATTATCTTTGAGTGTTTTCAAGATAAATAGGTTGAAGTTGTTGTCAAGTTTTGCCAGACAAAAGCAAACAGACCTGGAGACTTTTAATGTGTCTGCATGGCCCTGGCGCCACCCCCTACTGTCTGGTCGCTTTGTGGTCCATGGTGCTGTTGGAGTGGGAGGGATGTGAGCAAACCAGGGGTAACACCCCACTGAGGGAAGCAGGCCACCATTGTGGCCAAAATCGGGCACGGGGGTGGCTAGCTTGGAGCCCTGTTCAGTCAGTACATGCTTAGTTGCTTAATCTGTGCGGAGACTGTGGGCAGCAATGTAAATGGGCGCCATCCTTGTCTTGCCCCAAAGAAGTTACTCCTGCCACGAAGATTAAACTGTTTTCTAAAAACCTCACATGTTGGGAGGCAGGACATTTGGAAGTTGATTGGATCATAAGGCACTGCACTTATGAGTGGATTCATTTGCTGAGGACTTCACAGCTGAATGTGCTGTGAGGAGGTAGAGCCTGGTAGGAAGAGGTGATCACTGGGGCATGACTGGGAAGCTTGAGTCTCCCATTTAACTCCTCCCTCCTGCCTTTGCTTTTTGGCTGCCGTGAGGTGAGCAGCATTCCTCCACCATACCCTTCCATCCTACTTTTTAGGCTTTGTAGCCAGTTGACCATGGACTAAACCTTTGAAAACCATGAACCAAGTTAAATCTCTCTTTAAGTTGTGGATGTAGATGTTTTATTCCAAAATACCAATAACTGCTCAAAAGTATGCTTGCATTAAGTAAAATATGCAGAATAAAATTTACTTATTGCATATGAAAAATTAGGTAATGGGAAGGCTGCTCTACCAGACAGTTTTAGCCCCAGTCTTCCACCCATGGTTAACTTTCTTCCTCTCTGGTTGTTCATTTTCTCACTATTAAGAAAATCCTTGTTGTTCTTCACAATATAAACTTTTCAAGTCCTCCAAGATTAGAGCACCAGACCTTGAAAGAACTTGAAAATTTTAGGATGAAAAGAACTCATTTACCTACCACAGAGTATTAGGAGCCCAGGTGGTCTCTGTGTGAAGTTTCTGCACAATTATCCTTATACAAAGAAGCAAAATAAATTTTAGGATGCTTTTCATATTTTCAGAATTGGCATGGCTTTGGCTTTGACAATGGGACTTAATAATATGTGGTCAGTGCCAGATGCAATGTCTGTTTTGTGAATTGTCACAAAATTGAAACAGTTGCTCTGGACTAAAAAGAATTCTCATTGAGTGCCAGATGTTAAACTAAACATCTCTGATTCAGCTCTCCTAGAAATACACAAGTAGGTCAAACACTACAGCAAGCAATGTAAGGAGGAGGCCACCTCTGATGTTCCTGACCCTTGGGGGCCTTCCTGCAACCTCTGTATCATATATTAGTGATATACTTCACTTATTTTTATATGCCTAAAAATGTGTTGTGTGCAGAATGTTGAACAGATAAAGACTTTGCTGCAGATAAGCAATAAGTCCCCAGTAAGAGTTGCTTCATATTTGTCAATTCAGAACAGTTACTTTCCCTCTCCTTCCCTACTCTCAACAGCTCTGTTAGTTGGCTCTTCCATGGCTGGGACAAAATATCCACAACTTAAAGTAGGAGCTCATGGTTTTGGAAGGTTTAGTCTATGATCAACAGACTCCAAGAGTATCATGGCAGATGGGCAGAACAGAGGAAAGCTGCTCAACCCATAACATCCAGGAAGCAGAGAGAGAAAGCAGAAGCTGAGGACCAGAACAAGCTCTTCCAGATCACATTTCCAGGACCCACCCCTGGCAGATGCCACCTCCAAAGAGTGCCTTAACCTCTGAACTCATCAATGGATTAATCCACTCATGAATCATCTAGTGCTCCTCATGATGTCACAAATGTCTAAGAACCACTCCTCTGCATATCTGAGATCTAGTCATAGGAGTTTGTAGATTCATAGCTCAGGGTTTAAACCAATAGTCTTGTGACTTGTACTTGATATGAGAATCGCCTTCCACAGTGGTCTGAGTATGGTTCCCCTTGAATTGAAAAATTCCAAATTTTTATTTTGGAAGTGTTATGGGGTTTTGTGTTTCAAGAAGTGATAGCTTTGTTGAGAGAGATGAACACGGATAGCTTCTAGTACTTACCATGGGAGGCAGTTGCGATTTGCATACTCTTTTACGTTGCCCCTGGGGCCCCGGCCTGAAGCCAAGAAGATGATGGCACAATGATTTTAGATTTCATTAACTATGAGACAAATAATCTACTGTGCAAATTATCCAGTCTTAAGTATTCTGTTTTCACAATGGGAAATAAATGAACATACCTACCTGCAACCATGGTACAGTAGTTGGTGGAGGAATATTTTGTCTCTAATTCTTTCGTCATCTGAATCAAGGTCGTGGCAGTTAGCATGATTGGTAGTATGGGATATTTAGCCAGTGCTGGACTGGAAGGCTGGGTGTGACAGCTCAAATTCCTGTGGAATCCTTGAAAGGTGAGGCTAGAGCTGGAACACTGGAGTGCAGTAGATGTCTTTAGCTTGACTTCCCTGATTTGTCATCTTTTCTTGTGGGTGTCTTTTTTGAGACAGGGTCTTGCTGCATAGTTCAGGCTTGAGCTCACTTTGTATTCCAGGCTGGGCTGGTGTGAAACTCACAACAATCCCTCCAACCTCAGCCTCCCGAATGCTGGGATTATAGGTGTGCACCACCATGCCCAATTTCGATTTATAACATTAAAATTTCAGAATGGGGGCTGATTGCTGCAAAATTTGGGACATATTCTTTTATTCATCTCTCCTACTTGTGGGATAATCCTGCTAGTTTCATGAGAGCCATATGGTTCATGGGTTTGGTTTGTGTTGCTTTCATGAACTGAATATATATATATATATATATATATATATATATATATATATTATTATTATTTTTTTTTTTTTCAAAGATGTGATGGAATTTAATCCCAAATGTAAGAATGCAAGAATGTAAGAATGTTGGTAGGTAGAGCCTACTGGAAGGTGAGTAGGCCACAAGGGCTTCTCTGTCATGCGTGGGTCCAGGGCATTGCCTCAGGGAGGGGTTATCATGGCGGGAGTGGACTCCTTACAAAGACAAGTTCAGCCCCCGCTTCTCTCGTCCCCTGTTGCATTTCCGCCTTTCCCTATGGGATAACAGAGCAAGGAGGCTCTGATCAGCTGCTGGTGCTTCAGTCTTGGACCTCTCCACTTCCCAAATGAGGAGGAAATAAAATTTCTGATCTTTATAAGTTATCCAGTCTCAGGTATCCTTTTATAGCAGCAATACAAAACTAAACTAAGGCAAGTGTCTGCATGCATTTAATATTCAATCCTTCTGAGTATATAATTACCCCTACTAAGCTTTCATAGGCCAGAGGTGTATCTGTGGCTCTTACTTGGTGCTCGGAGGTATACATACAAAATCATTTTCAAAAATTATTCCAACTGAGTTGACTGAGCGACTTAAGACCAAGAGCTACGTGCAATATCCCTTCTGATTCTGCTAAGATAAACCAAAATATAACGCAGACATTGGTTATAGCCAGCGAACAAGATTTACTTAACAGCCTCCGGATCTGTGAAGAGGAACTTTAGTTTTTACTGTAAGCTGAGCACCAGGATTGCAACATGCTCATCCCTTTCCTTGAATAACAGGAGAGCCCTGAGCTATTTGGCCACACTGGAGGAAGAAATCTCTTTCCTTGAGGTTCTGTGCTTCCTCCTTACTTATGCTGCTGTCTCAAGCACCATATGTAGCTACATGGAGATGGAAGGCAGTGTAAAATAAGAAACAATATAGCAGATTTCTAGCAGTTCTTTCTATGCCATCACAGGCACTATAGTATTAAAACATAACAAAAAGGAAAATAAAAAAATCTGTTCTCACAAGCTGTTCTATGACTGTTGAAAGGTATACAAAACAAATCACCCCAGGAAAGATGGATATCTCCTCTCTCACCACCTCACCCCAATGGAGACAATCCCAAGGGCCCAGGAATGGAAAAGCCAGGGGAGGCCAGCTCATATATCCCGTTCCTTTAGACGGAGCCGTAATGAAATCATCATTGACCAAGAGCGGTTAATGACTCTTGGTGACCAGAGCAAGGCAGTCATTTCCATTATTCTCCAAAGCATGACTTGGGAATCGTCACCTCCTTCATGTCCTATGGCCTACAAAGTAGACCAAATTACATCCCAGTGTCTGGTCACTTTGGAGACTGATGGCAGATGACCTCACTGCTTCTAGAAAACTGTCTCTGAGCTCACTCCAGTATGTCCACAGGGAATATCATCTGTGAGTCAGTGAAGTGTAGGATCTCTGTTCTGGCTCTGAGCATCCATCCCATGCATGATAGGCTTGGTCACTTGCCTGCAAAGCTTGGTGGTGGGCAGGGCTGGGCTCCGATCATGATTGCATCACTGGGAAGTGGATTGTGTTTATTCTCTCCTGTATAATGAAACTCACACACCATTCACATGAGTTTTCTGTGAGGACCAGAGGACTTTCTATATAAGGCAAACTGAGGACATTATTCGATCTTTATGATGTGATCTGGGAACTAGTGTTGGTGTTCAGGAGCTCTCACACGGACATTGGCCTTCATGTGATCCTGAGCCCCTCTCCGATATATATATATATATTTGGTACAGGGTCTCATTATATAGCTTGGACTCATAGTGATCCTCCTGTTTCAGCCTCCCCAGCACTGCGATTACAGATGTATGCCACCACTTTTGGTCTCTTCTTGGATCTTTATGTGATGAGGTATAATCAAAATTGAGAGCCAAGTTATTTCAGCTTGAAAAAGGACAAATTCTACAAATTAATTTAGCATCATTTCAAGATTATACATTGATTTTTGTTCAAACACACAGTGTTAGGCTCTCGTGATTGAATGTCCCTCGGCTCTACAGGAGAACTTCACCTATTCCGGCAGTGCCACACTGCTGGTGCCTCTTCATTTGCCCGTTTCCACTTCTAAACTGTGAATTCCCAAGTGGCACCAATAATATTTCATTTGTTATGGTGTTCTTGATGGTTTATCAAGACTTAGTGCTTAGAAATTGTTTACAAATGCTTATATGAATTATCATGGCTTATTTAACTTATTACACTTAGAATATATGTGCTGGCAACTTGATTCTCTCTTCTGTGGGCACTGAGAAGGGAGTCTTTATCAAATATTGCTAATGGTACAGTTTCCATGAAAAGTAGCTTTCCCCAAAAATCTTAACTTTTTCTTATGGCTAAATTAGTCCATGCTGGGGGGTGGGGCTGGAGCAGCACATGATGGTGGGGATTGAAGTTCGGTCCATGTGTTTGCCTAAGCTTGCCAAAGTAGGCACTTTAGACTACTGAGATATCTCACTGGCCCAAGAATCTTAACTTTTTATTTCAGTGAGACTGACAGACAGATGCTTCCATTTAGGTATAACGACAAGAACAATTTTGGCGTCTTTATAAGGGTGGATTTTCTAATTTGAAATGTATTCATTCATTAAGATCTTTGCAAGTGCCAACTATTTGTCACATATGACTAGGTACTGAGAGACAGAGATTACAGTGTAGGGAGCTTTAAAAACTTGGAGCAGACACTAAAACAGAGTGATCTTCCTTTTATTCTCTTTTGAGGATAGAACATGCCATGTGTGTTAACAGTGTTTCACAGGTGCACCAAAGGCAGCCATTCTTCTAGATTCTTTCTTTCTCTCAGTAGCATTGTTTAGATCCAATGGCTGCTTGAGACTGTGCTAGGTCACCTTTTCTTCTCTAGAACAAAATGCCCGTCATTCACCATTCAAAGGAGGAGAGGTTTATTGTGGTTCACATCTCAGTCCAACATGGACTGGGTCCCAAGGAGAAGCAACATGGCAGAGGGTCCCGGCAGAGAAGAGCTGCTCACAGGAGGGTGGACAGAAAGCACCGAGGGAAGGGAGGAGCCAGGGAGGAGACAAGCCTGGCCTCCAGATCTGGCACACAGTGGGCTGCCTTTTCCCACCAGGCCCCACCTCCCAGCACAAAGGGAATTATACTTCTCCTATAGCCCAATAACGTTCCAAAGGCCCCTCCTGTGCTCCCATGAGGCTGTATGGGGAATATCTAAAAGTTATAAACCACAACACAGACCTAAGAAAAAAGTTCCCTGACTTCACTTCTCTTTATTTGATATTTGCCTCCCTAAACCCCCAGGCATAACCCACCCTTAGATAATAAATAAATAATATGTAGTAAATTGCTTTTTAAAAACTTTATTAAGAAGCAACAATGAGACAGTTTCAAACACATTGATAGGACAGTCACAATAATTAATGCAATGCATATTATTGTCTTCATAGTGGTGGCTCAGAGTATAAGATGCAGGCTTCGTAACTTTTTAAAACACTATTAGTACAAATATTTCTTCTCATTGAAGTATGAGAAAGTAGTTTTATGTATAGTCCAATAGACCATAATAATAGTGGATTATCAGCAGAACTGTCAAAGTTGAAAGCTGTTGATGTGAACCTTTTACAGCTCAGCATATTAATATGGCTCTCTTGTGGTTAAACTTTTCTGCAGGATGGTTAAGACCAAGATAAATCAAGACCTATATAACAAAAAAATGTAACTTTTGGAATAACTGAAGACTTTCACTTCATTCCTAAACTCTCTTATATGTCTGTACTCCGGTTCTTTCTGTTCTTATTAATGTTTGGGTGACATTCTATGTTTTCTACTTCTTTCTTGGGAAATACCTCTAACACTTTTTGGAAGTCCTCAGATTTGCTGGAGGCCCTGGGGAGACATATTGTCATCCACTCTGCCCCTCCTTCAGCTACAAATACCTAGATCCTTACAGCAGTCCTGAGGGGCAGAGGGGTTGGTGGTGGTGGGAGATGGGCGCCTTGGGCGCACGCTGTGTGAGGTCTTCAGAAAGTTGCTCCATCTCTCGGATCCTCACTTTCCTGTGCTACACAATGAAACTATTGTCTTCAACCCACAAGCTACCATATGACAATCCCACGGGGGCAGGTGCCCCAGGGAGCGAATGGCAGGTTGGGTGCCGGCCTGTACCCTCTTCGTGACTCTGTCCCTGGCTTGGAGCAGCAACCACAGAGAAGGGGCACTCAGCGCACCGTGTGTGGTCACGCTGTGAAGTGGAGCACAGTTATTCACAAACACACTATTTTTCATTTCAATGTCTTGCTCTGAGATTAAAGAAACACGTTTCAGTAACTACATAATGAGATGTAGTTGCAATTCATCAACCCCAAAGCTTGTTATGGTGGATACAAGCTGTTTGTGAGAGTTTAGACAGAGGAGGGCCTTGACTTTTGTTATAGATCTGATTAGATGTGTCTTTCTAGCTACTTCTAAAGCCTCCTTTAATCTCACCTCTGCATGGAGAAATGCAATTTCTCTGTGAAGTGTAGAATGTTTGTGATGACTTCAGATTCACCTGCTTTCTTTCTTTCTTTCTTTCTTTCTTTCTTTCTTTCTTTCTTGCTTTCTTGCTTTCTTGCTTTCTTGCTTTCTTGCTTTCTTGCTTTCTTGCTTTCTTGCTTTCTTGCTTTCTTGCTTTCTTGCTTTCTTGCTTTCTTGCTTTCTTGCTTTCTTGCTTTCTTGCTTTCTTCTTTCTCTTTCTCTGTTTCTTTCTCACTCCCTCTCTCTAACCCTCTCTCCCTTCCTCCCTTGTCAACCTATCTTAGTTATTTTACTATCGTTGCTGGGACAAATACCTGAGACCCAAAATGAAGGAAGGAAAAGTTTATTTAGCTCACAGTTACTGGAGGTTTCAGTCCATATTTGGCTGGCCCAAGGCTGAGTGGAGCAGGGCAGAGAGCATCCAGGTCATGGTGGCGGAACAGCAACAATCGCAACAGAGGCAACCAACAACGAGGGCAGCAGAGAGCGACAGTTGGAGTCTGTTTCTCTTTATATTACATTCAGGCTCTCTGCCTCAGCCTGTCCACCTTAGGTCACACCCATAATCCCAGAAGTACTCAGACCCATAATCCCATCAGTACTAAAATACATAATCCCAGTGGATCATAAATCAAGTTTTAAACTCTAAGAGTCCCCACCTTATGTTTGTTTGAGGCTTTGCAGGGACAACTAGACACAAACCATAACAACTGAGTTGTGTTCTCAGTGTCTCAGTGTTTTGTATTTTTATATTTATTTCTTATATCGAGTCAGTGTCTTTCTAGGACACTAAGTTTTCCAGGTTGGGCTTGAACTTGGGATCCTCCTGACTCAACCTTCCCAGAGTTCTGGGATAATAGGAATACAACATTGGGCTTCTTCTGTGTTTTTCCAGAGAGGCTTTAGTGGAGGAGATGATCCTGAGTATATTCACATGCACAAGATTTTTGGGGTGGGGTGGTCACATTGCTTATTTGTGTACATAAATACAATTTTCTGTGTGTGTGTGTGTGTGTGTGTGTGTGTGTGTGTGTGTATAGTGAACCTTCCACATGTTCAATGTCTTTGCTTCTGACTAGGAATAGTCCCTGCATCAGCCTGTCTTCTATGTATTCCAGCTTTGTCTAATCAGCATTGAAGGGTCCAAACCACTTTTTTTTTTTTCTCACAGTCTTACTCTCAGATATGCAGCTTGAACTCTCTTCAGAGACATGGGTCCCCCAGGGAGATAGCTCAGTGGCATAAGCACCAGCCTATCAAGTGCAAGGTCCTGAGTTCAATCCCTGGTACTGTAAAACAAAAACAAAACGGAGACATGGGCAAGGGAGGCAGGTGATATTCACAGGTGATCAAAGTATACAGTATGGTGAATTCCCAAATTAATTCATTGCTATTAAAGACACACTGTCATTAATCCCTCTTCCTGTGAAACACTTATCCCATTCTTACCACTATTAGCAGTAGCTCTGGAGTCCTTTGCCTTGAACGTCTTTATAAGGTGTGGTAAAAAATGGGGTGAGTAGTATCGTCCAAGGCCATCCAACAGAAAGACAGGCTCATAAAGGTGTGGCTCTGGGTCCTCATCCACCTTACCATCAGATATGAAACTGTTTGACTTCTGGCTGTTCTTTAATGTCAAAATGACAGCGAAAGGGAAATGTTTTGAATCCATTCAGGTCGTCACGGCAGTTGGGACAGCACAGCTAAAGACCTTCAGGAAAGAGGACTCCAGAGCTGTTACACCCAGTGGCAAGGATGATGGGATGAGTGTGCACAAAGGAGAGGCTGAAACATATTCACAGCAGTGTGACCTTTATCATAATAAAGTTTTCATTTGAATATTCACTGTACTTTGATTCGTCCAACTCCACAGAGCTAGATCAGTGTGAAGATGTGAACGAGACTAGCATGGGAGCCCTTGCCACAAGATGCTGCAGGAAATCCTCCTGGTGCTGTGGATGGGTGCCAGCCACAGGTACCACTTTTCAGGTGAAGCAGCAGTCAGACAGGAAGAGCAACCTCTGACCCCTGCTCCACCATGAAAGGTAGAGTGAGAGCTTCTGAGATGCGCTCGCATTCCTTCTGTCCTTTTGGTGTTTTATTATGTTGTAGGTGATCAATAAATATCTAAAAAATGCATAGATGGATTGGTAAAGGCACAGATGTGGGATATGAGGTCGGATAAAAGAAATAAAAGGGGGAGGTAGTGCGGAGACAAAGGAAATCATAACTTTAAAACGACACTTTTAAGAAAAAGTAGCTTTGGGCTGCAGAATTATCCAAGGTGACAATGCTTTTTTCTTTCCTGTACACTCACTCCAAAAGACTTCCTAAGGGCCAGCCAGGTGTGACGTTGCACAATAAAAACCCAGTGCTCTAGGATGCTGAGGCAGGAGGACACAGTTCAATCCCAGCCTGGATAAATGAGTAATTTACCCAGCTCCTGTCTCAAAATAAAAATAATTTTAAAATGACTGGGATTGTATCTCAGTGCAAAGGCCTTGGTGCAATCCTTAGTACCTTAAAATAAAACTGCGAAGTTATCATTAAGGTCCATGAAGTCTGGAAATGCAGCCCCTGCTTCCCACCATGATGGGACCTGTGCGTTTCCTCTGCAGCTCTGCCACCCTCACAGAAGCAACTCTGTACTGCTGGCTGTGCAGCTCTAAGCCTCACGCACAGCCCATGATTTGTATTCCAGCCCTACCACTGAGTGCGCTGCCCAATAGATGGCAGGAATATATGTCTTAGATAATCCTGTCTGAGGATAACCCAAGCCCTCATGAAAATCTCCAGCCCCAGATCATAACATGCCTTTCCCTTGAGAAATCCAGGCTCTGTTCTTTCAGTGTGGACTTGTTTCTTCTTTTCTCTTTTCTTATGTACTTAGTACAGGGTCTACAGGATCTCACTACACAGACTGGACCCATAGTGACCTCGTGTTTTCAGCCTCCCAAGTGCTGGGGTTACAGGTGCACCGCCATGCCCAGTCTCAGTCACTGTCTCAGTGCACTCCTGGGCAGGACCAGCAGTGCACGCTGGAGATTGAACCCGCTGAGCTCTCTCGCTGGCCCGAGACCTATTTTATTCTTGATAAGCATTTCTAATGTCTCTCCCTGATGCACTCCAAACAGTCACTTTCTGTCCCACCTATTCCATGGGTGGGAGCATTGAGATCCCCATCTATTTGATAGGGGACTCTCTTGGACCTCATCCAATGATAGGATGCACACCAGCCAACCGCTGCATTGGAACACTTGCCATTCATGAGATTTAGCATACTGATGTGTATAGATCTGCCTTTTATGCACATGGTTTGCAAATGCTGCCAAGGGGTGGAGCCAGGAGAAGGGTCATACTGGGAGCAGAGTTCCCAGGAAGAGGAAGGTGGCCTTTCTGGGTTCCCAGCACTTGATTTCATATTTGAGTACTAGCTTGTCTGCCCAGACAGGAATCCAGCTCTCGGGGAGCTGCCAGCCCTGGCCCCCGGGGACTGAGGCTCTCTTGTTCCCAGAGGATGAGCTTTGTGGAGGGCAGATGAATAGGCTCCACTCATGTCTTGGCTCTTGCAGCCTCCTGCCTATAGAAGCATTTCCCCTTACTTGGGCTGAGCTCCGCTTCATTGCAGAGTGGCACAAACAACTCTGCCGTCCCCAGGGGATCTGGCACAGGGAAATGAAGTCATTTTACATTTGCAGCAGCGCGATTCAAATTGGAATCTCACGCAAGTCACAGCGACAGGATGCTGGAGTCTTTGTTCAGCTGTCTGTGCTTGGGAGCTGAGCTCTCCAGCTTCCTGGAGGGAGGAAGTGGCTATGTATGGAATACACATTTGCATTCTATAGTCTTTGAGGCACTTTCCCCTTACATGAAGAAACATCCAGCCTGAGTCTTACATTTGGCTCTATAAAAGCAAAACAAGGAAGCATTGAAGCCTCACAGAGGGGTGACCCCACTGTCCACCTCCTCTTTGTCTCTGGGACAGGGCTGAAATGCCTTCCTGCAAGGAAACAACACACTCTTGCTTCTTCCTGCCTTCCAAGGAGATGGTTGACATAGGAAGCACCTAGGACTTTCTCTCAGCTTTGGACCCAAGCCCACACACAAGGCAGCCACAAGGACTCTGGTCTGTCATATCTCCTCTCTGTCCTGTTGAGTCTCTTGTGGTTTTTTTCTTATGTCCTTACTCTCATTGCTATCTGCTGGGCCTCTGGTTGCCCTGCTCTCCCCAGCATCAGCTGCCTCTGCCTTTCCCGTCCTTGAGACTCTCCCACTCTCCACAGAAAGCCATTGGCCCTATGGCTGCCATACTCGATCTGCATGACATCCCAGTGCCCCAGGGCCATTTCCGCCTTGCAGAGAAGAATTGGAGGCACAGGGGTAGTAAGCAAATGGCGAAAGGCTCTACATCCGGGGAAACAAGGAGCCGTCTCTCCAAGTACAAACACCTTTTGCGCTCTTCCAATCAAATCTTGATTGGCTTTTACCGTTCTTCATCCTATGCCAAAGGGGAGCCCCATCATCTTACTGAGCTCAGGCTGTTAAAACAAACATCACTAGCCAGGCAGCTTAAAAAACATATTTCTCATAGCTCTGGAAACTGGAAGTTCAAGATCAAGGTGCTGAAAGATTTTATTGTTCACGTGGGCTCTGTCCTGTCATTGTGTGCTCAAGTAGTAGGAACTAGTAAGGCAAGAGTTAAGCAGTAACAATGGCAACACTAAAATGGAGCCAGGAAGCACGAAATAGCGTCAGCTCTTAGGAGCCTCCAGAGGTCCTACAAAAGCAGTTGCCAGATGTTCTACGGCTGCCTGGGGCCACCTCAGACCAGGATCCAGCAAGCCATGAGATCAAGGGCACACGGGCTCTGTGTAGACATAAATGAACACTGCACAGGGAAGACCCTTAAAAAATTCGTGGTATCTTATAAGGTAGAGATTCTGTCACTTACCTACTGGCTGAACTCCGTTCTAAAGCCTTAAAACCCCTAGACAAAGAGCCCTTGTGGGTATCCTAATCAGCTCGCATTTACTTTCTTGCCTGCTATTTTTTACTTTTATGCCTTTAGATCTTTTACATACAGTTGCTTATGCCACATGTCCTCCATCTGTGGGTTCGTTCTTTGTCACCATGAGACAAAACCCTGGCATTCTGTTAACATTCACGTAATTTTTACCTTGTGTAAGTCCTCAGAGAAGATAGACTCTGTCATTTTATCTCTCTGTCACTTCTAGCTCTCTCCTTTCCCTCGTGTCTGTTTTTTGTTTCTCTGTCTCTGCCTTTCTTTCTCCCTCTCCTTCTTCTTATGAGAGTACCAATTCCATGCAGAAGGCTCCATCCAGAAAAGAAAGTGATCTTAACCTAATTTCTTCCCATGGCCCACCTCTAAATACCATCAGAACAGATTCATGGCTTTAATATGTCAGGGCTTTTTGTTTTGTTTTAAATTTTGCCCATGACCAACCATTTGTATGATTTTCTGGAACCAAAATAAGGAACTTGACATATGTTCCCAGCTTGCATTACAGGATTCTATAGTCTGAATTTACCTTGCCCTCATGAATTATATGTTTTAAAGTACTACTGAATGTGATAGCATTAAGAGACATGCTGTTTAGGATGGGCTCCACCATCACAAAAGCAATTAGTGCTCTTCTTCAAGAGGTGCCACATCCTTTTCCTCTCCCACTGTGTGAGGACACAGTCTTTCATGTCTCGTGAGGACCCAGCTCTAAGGCACTTTCATGGAAGCAGAGATCCAGAGCTCTTCGGCATGATGACATCATGACACCATAATCTCGGATTTGCTGTCTTCCAGCATGGTGAGAGACACACTTCTGTTATTATAGCTTTCCAAGTCTGTGAGTATTTTGTTATGGCAGCCAGAATACCTGAGATGTGTGCGCTCAGTGTTCCATGCCTGGGACACGTACTAGAGAAAATTAGCTTATAGGAGGAAAAGCGATTGGCTTCAGAGGTTTCAGTCCCTGTTTCCTTGGCTTTCTTGTTTCTAGGCCTGTGGTGGAAAGGTGTGGTGCAGGAAAGCTGCTCCCCTCCTGAGAGCCAGGAAGGGGTAGAGGGAAAGGCCAGGAACAGGAGCTGGGGTGAGGGGTATCTAGAGGACCCCTTCCCACAACTAAGCCTTACTGCTTAAGTTTCTATCCCCCTCCAATAATGCTATCACATTAGAACTCCATCAATAGATCAATCCACCATGGAAATGAAAACCCTTATAATTTAATCATTTCCCAGTATTTATCAGCTGACAATGGTCTTCAGCACAGAGCCTTTGGAGAAGAGTTTGAATCTAAACTGGAACACTACTTGTATTGTTTCCTGTGTGTTTCTCAATCACACTAGTTGGAATTGAAAGCTAACGATGATCCCTACTCCCAGGATTTTCTACTTTCCTCCCCAGGGTTCTGTATCTAGAGCCACTTTGCTTTTTTGCTCCCAACTATTCATCTCAGAGTTACCTTTACTCCTTCCCTGGAAGTGCTGGGGAAGCCCCACACAAGTGGGAGTCTCAGTTTGCTTAGGAAAAGTTGGCTTCACTGAGGTGAATTCGGAAATACGGCCTTGCTGGTCCCGGGATATGAAGACTGTGAAGTTGGCAGCTCAGAGAGTTCAAGTAAAGTAATTTCTCTTCCAAGTATCTGCTTGTCTACAGGACTGACTGGCGAACAGAGGGAGCCTGAGCCTCCTTCCTTTCTGTTCCGGAGGCTGGGGTGCGTGTTTGTGGAGAAATGACATCATTTTGAAGAGCAGGAGGACAAAGAAAACTAGCAAAGAGGGAGCTTTTGGAAACAAAAAAAATCAGCTTATATAGTCATAGAAGTTGGCTCACATGACACTGCTCCCAAACGGCCCAAATGTTCCTTTCTGTGTGCAACAAGTTAGGGACTGATCAGGAACTGAGTGCTCGCTACAGATCTGTCCCCTGAGGAGGACAGTGTGGATAGGCCGGGAGACCCCCGAACTGTCTATTGGAACTGAATTTTCACTTGTCACACCTACACAAATAGATTCCCTTATGTTTTCCATAATCTAAACATGTGATTTGCAGGAAAAATAACTCACTTAAGTCTCTCCTGTGCCTTGCTGTTCCACAGCACATTGAATTGCGTTTAACAGAGCTGAGATTTACTAAGAACTGACTTGGGGCTGGGCTTTGTTCAAGGTATGTGGACCCTAGAAGAAACAGGACGCAGTCCTTGAGAAGCTCACTATCCAGAAGGAGGGACAGTCAGGTAAAAGGGCAAGGTGCAGGGAATGCTCAGAGATAGCCGTAGCCTTGTGGGAGTGATAGGATTGTCTAGGTGACTGGTGAGGATGTGTCAAGACTCCAAGCCAGTGGGAGAAGTTCCGTGGGACAGCTGGGGCAGCTGAGATCAGGACTGTACACAGCTCAGAGGGGTGCCATCATGGCCCCGGGTGGATGCCTGTGGCTCTAGTCAGTATTTTCCCCACACGGGCTGCCACTTCACCTTGGAGTACCAGCAAGGTAGTCTGCCCACCCACGTTTTGCACATGGCCACCCCCGTTCTGTCTCTGCGCCTGTGCCGTAGGGCCATAATTAAGTAAAATAAATAACACTGGAAACACTATCACTGTGTAATGCAGTGGGCAACCCAATCACTGAGGCCAAGTCACAAGGAATTACAGTGGCCTGCACCAGTGAATACACGGGACATGATCAGGTGGTGGTGGAGGACGTGGGGTGGTATCAAGCACTGCAAAACATCACATGATTTAAAAATTATGAAATGTTTAATTCTGAAACTTTCCATTTAATAGTTACAGACCAGCGTTTATGGGAGGACAACAGAAGGCGCAGACAATGGACCCACCAGTGAGGTGAGGGGAGGGACCCTCTGTATTCTTCAAGCAAAAGGAACAGATGTCCGTGTCATTATCAAAGTGCAGATCTCTGACAAAGCTCAGCACAAAGAAGGAGTTCAGTGAAGTGTGTGTCAGAAGAGGGGTCAGATGCAGGCTGGTCAAATAGCTCAGCGGACTAAAATGCCTGCAAGCAGGCGCAAGGGCCTGGGGTTTGATCCCCAGGCCTACTGTGGTGGCCCTGCCCCCAAAGGCTCACTAAGACTGGGACTGGTGGTGCTGTGCTTGCAATACCAGTTCTTGGGAGGCTATAAACAGGCGGATCACTACCAGTCTGATGTAGTAGTGAGACCTTGAACACCCTGTAGACGCTTCCCTAAAAAAAAAAAAAAAAAAAAAAAATTTAAAAAGAAAACACCAGGCCAGCCGGGGACTCTGGCTATGGAGGCATGGGTGACATCTTCAAACCTGGGGTGATAGTTACTGTGTTGCAAGATGTTTGATTGGCAGGGCACAATCAGAGTTTTATTCTAGTAAGAAGATTGCAAAAGCTGAGTCTAAGGTGATTAGATCAGATCTGTAGCATATGGTCGGGGACTCGCATGAGATGCCAGCTGGGTTCTCCAGGAGAGGAAAAAGCGAGGGGTAGTGGAAATGGAGAAGAGCAGGTGGGCAGGGGTCAGTGGTGTGGAGCACACTGGGCAGTGGGGCTGTGCTGCTGAAGAAGTGGACTTTGCACCAACCTTGGGTTAGACAGCAGTCTTGGGGCACCAGTGAGACCCCTGACCAGCCTGACTGCCCCTAACCATGACCACTACTGCCATCTGAGGACACGTGGGTCTGACTCATTTACCTTCACACCTCAACCCCTTCCACTGGCTGTGCAAACAGATTCCGTAGCGCTGCATGAACCCAAGCCTGCATAGTACTTTTCCTCTGACTTCACACCAGTCATGAGTCCTGGAGTTCTTCCATGGTGAACTTTCACATCCTGCACAGAACAGTCTGGCCCTGAGACTCAGCCCTACACCATTTGGTGAGAGCTTTGGTGAAAATTCAAGGTCTGGTCTTATGACACAGTGTTTTTCCCTGGTCTGTTCACTGTTGGCACGGTGGGGACTGGCATATTGGAACAGGAGCTTCTGCCCTCTTCAGCCACATGGTTCTCACTCCACACCAGTGTAAGTCACATCATCTCTTCGCTCAGCATCACATCACATTCTGAGGTCCTACATCCATGGAGAAAAGCACTGTCAAATGCACACTTAAGAATACACACAGTCAAAAAGCCCACATACATGCAAACTGTTTTTTTTTTTTTTTTAAAGCAAGGCTGTGAACACCACAGCTATAAAAGTCTGTGAATCATCACTTCAGAAATCTTGCCTCCAGGTATGCCTGACACTGTGTTCTTTTCCGGATGTTCTTCTTTCACAAATTATAGAGGCTGCCGACCTGCTTCTGGGGACAGGATTATCTGATTCCACAGGCAGTTAAGAATAACATGGAAATGACATTTGGATGAGTGATTTTCTGGATGGATCAGAAGACACACTCAAGTTATGAACTATGATTGCCAAACCCTTTGCTTCCATAAAATCACAGCAGACCCACAAAAATCCCAACTAAATTAGCCCCAGTGTGGTGTGGGAGTCATTCAGACATTCCTTCCAGGTTAGTAGACTATTTGCGATTCAGCTCTTTTACTGAGGTGCCTGTTGTATAACCATCACCAGCCATGGGGGAAGCTCGGATCTGAGGCTTCTCAAAATTTTCCACTCAGTACTCAAAACTACTAGGAGAGAGGAGACAAAGGCCTCCTTGCTCTCCTGCCTTTCCCAGCCAATATCAGAGCAAGAGGCAACGTGACCTAGTGGTCAAGGTGATGAGCTCTGGTGAAAATAAAATCTAGCTGGAAAATAATCAGCCTTGAAAACTAGAGGTCAAAAGCACCAGCCCCAGCCAGCCTATCCTTGTCTCACCACTGTCACTCTCCTCCTCTTTGGCACTACTTTATAAGGTAAGGTGAGGACAAGCTGACTGGGTCTGGCATTTGTTGATCTCTAGTTTTCAAGGCTGATGATTTGCCAGCTAGGTCTCATTTGAGGGGAAACATGGGCAGTGGTCTGGTGTTATAACCCTGATACATCTAGATGCTGGATGGGTCAGAGGGTTTCCTTCACCTCTGTCATTTTTAATTCTTATCAGCTTTGATGATGTCCTCTGCTTCGGGTTGCTCTGAGGATTAAGGGACATAAAACAATTAAGCTTTTATCACAGTGTCTGTGGATAAGGTCTCAGCAAACACAAGCTTTTTTTAAAAGACAGAATTACAGATTCCATGTTTTAGTTTAATTCAAGCAGCACGGCCTTCCAGTATGCACTCGTCTTTGTTTTAATACAAAGTACTGACTTAATGGGTAAAGTCGAAGAAATAAATAGTGATGGCCTTAGCCAGTTATCGACTGTCTCACTTTTCTCAGTGAGTTACTAGCAGTCAACTGCTATCTTAAAAGATTCAATTAAAAATATCAGAAATAAGTAATATGTAAGTTTTAAATCACTCGATTATAGTATGTTGTCATAGCTGCTTTCTTTTACTACTTGTTAGTGTTAGTATATTACTATTTCTAATTCATTAATTAAATTTTATCATAGTTTAATGCTATTAATGTATGGGAAAAGAGCATAAGTAGAGTGGAGAGCCCCTATTTTCAGGATTCCATTTGTGGTCTTGGAATGTGTCTCTCAATAAGGGGAATATGTATGTCTATGCTTGCTGAGAACTTCACTGCTTTGGGCTGAGGAGATAGCTTAGTGGAATAAGTGCTTGCCTGGAAAGTGCAAGGTCCTGAGTTCGAACCCTGGTAACACACACACACACACACACACACACACACACACACACCCAAAAATAAAATTAAGGGGCTGGGGTGATAGCTCAGTAGAATAAACATTTGCCTGGCAAGCACAAGGGCCTGAGTTCAATCCCCAGTTCCACCAAGAACTAAACTAAACAAAAAAACCTTCACTGTTTCTACAGAATTACTGGAGATCTTTTTTTGTCAGGCCAGAGACCTCCACACCCTGGCCATGGAGGAAAGAGTCCATGTTGCAAGAGGCACACAGCAAGAGGCCCTATCTACGTTTCCAGCTACTTATCAGGACTGGCATCACCGCCACAGCTCCACCTTCTGGTGGTTTCTGATTCTCATAGGAGTCCAGGTTCCACTGTAAGCTGTGTACTTGAGGGATCCTTCTGAGAATCTAATGCACTAATAGTAGAAACACAATGTACGATAAAAGTGATATACTTGAATCGTTTCATGAAGAAGTTGTGTCTTGTGACACTGGTCCCTGGTGCCAAAAGAATTGAGGACCACTGTGCTAAGTGTAGTCTGATGACTCATGGCCGATGTCTGGTTCTGGAGGTGGAGAAGGTGGAGGACATTATACTGAACAGCTTGCCACTGTTGAGGAAGTCTGGTCTCACTCCTAGGCTGCCTCTCAGATTTGCTCTCTGTTCTGGGAGCCTTTCTCTTTTCAGAGTAAATTGCCACACATCCATTGCAAGGATAAGCCTGAGGCAGAAAAACCTGTGCTATTTCTTAAGGCTCCAAAATTAGCTCCACACTGCCCTATGTTTAAAACTCTATGATTAAAAAGAGTTTTGGCTCCTTTTATGGAGAAAAATAGTTTTCTACTCCTTTTACACAGAAAAAAATGTAGAAATTGTTTGCCTCCAATCCAGCTTCTTGTAATTTTCTTTTCAATATACACCTACTTTTATTTAGGTATTATTTTGAAAAATATTTAAAATTGGGAAAAGCATACTGCTATCCATTTTCCCATTTAAATCACCCTACAAACCCACAAGATCACTGCATAGACAAGAAACTGTAACTCAAGGGCCTGTTATAATATACCTGTGGTCACATATAATCACATAGTTAGCAAGTGGTTAACTATAAATTCATACTCAAGCCCACTGAGTCTAGAGTTTGTATCCTGCACTAGTTCTTCATAAATCTGATTAAAATGAGTATGAAGGTACTTTCCTAGTCCTTGCTGGGTCTATGATAGGCCTTCTTGTCTCTGCTGGATTTTGTTTTTGAGATTCCATTCAAACACACTCTGCAGTCTGATAATGCACGTCTCCTCTGTAAAACAATCCAGATGCATGACGCATCTTTTCTCTGATCACCAGTCATACACTCTTGACTACTCTTGGGAAACCCAACCTCTTCTCTGTCCATAAATCTTCACATCAGTGGCTGTGTTGTGGCTTCCTGAGGATTGGTATATGATCAGTTCACGGGTAAGTGTGACTACAGGGACATATGAGATCATGAATCTTGTATCTTTTATTTTTAAAAGAATACTAAATAGCAATAGAAAAAGCAGCATTATAAGTGACACAAAATTTCACTAAACAAAGTAACAGGAGTTCAATAATGGTTACTGTCTTACATGATGCTATCTTCGAATTAATTGCTCAGAGTGCCAGACATAAAGGTGCAAGATTGGTTTAAAGAAAAAACAAAACAAAATAATAACAAAAAAGTTGTAAGAAATCTAAAAGAAAAAAAAGGAATAACAACAGCAACAACAAAAAAGCAAGCATTAACTACTCTTTTCAAAAGACCAAAAGAAATCAAGAGTACAATTATTCAAACTATTCTATATATATATATATATATATATATGTATATATATTATCTCTCTATATATTCTATATATATACCTAAATACATCATTTTACTTTCTTTCTTTTGTCCTTTTCTTCATCTCAGTTATGAAAATCAGTATGAAGCTTCCTCAAAAGCTAAGATTAGAGGTCTCATTCAAGCCAACTATTGTCCTCTTAGGCATTTTTCCAAAAGAACTGGAATTATCATACTCAGCAATATGTGTGCACCCATGTTTATAGCATCACAATTTGTCATAACTAACTCTTGAAAACAACCCAAATGCTCATCAACTGATGAATGGATAAAAAAGATATGGTATTTTTATACAATAGAATATTATTCAGCTACAATTCAGTTACAAATTGAGGCTTTTGTAGATAAATGCATGCAGTTAGAGACTACATTGGTAAGTATAATAAATCAGATCCACAACAGCAAACATCGTATTATTTTGCTAGTGTGAGACTCTGTTATGGTTTATGTCTAGTTGTCCCTGCAAAGCCTCATGCAATCATGAGGCGGGGACTTCTAGAGTTTGAGACTCCACTCATGATCCACTGGGATTATGCGTTTTACTACTGATGGGATTATCGTTCTGAGTACTGCTGGAATTACTTGACTCATGATCCACTGGGATTATGTGCTTTAGTACTGATGGGGTTATGGGTCTGAGTACCGCTAGGATTATGGGTGTGGCCTAGGGTGAATAGGCCGAGGCAGAGAGCCTGAATGTAATATAGAGACAGAGAGATAGACTCACACTGTTACTCTGCTGCCCTGTTTGGTCTGTTGCCTCTGTCACCATGTTGTTGCTGTTCTGCCACCACGAACTGCTGCTGTCTGCCATGTGCCACTCAACCTTGGAGCAGGCCGAACATGGACTGAAACCTCCAGTAACTGTGAGCTAAATAAACCTTTCCTTCCTTCATTTTGAATGCCGGGTATTTGTCCCAGTAATGAATAAAAAGTAACTATGACAGACTCTGAAAGAGTAAGTAAAATCTGAAAGATACTGTGAAAGGGAAAGAATTTGCAATCGCAATTTAAAATACAAATTTAAATTGTTTCTCTCTCATAGACTTTGCCATTTTATAAAGAAAATTAAAAATAAGCAAGGCAATAATATTTATCTGAATCAAGAATAAACAAAATAAAGCAAAACTGCCATCATATTGCCAACTCCAGCATTACCATTCTGATATCTAATTTGTTTTTTTTTTTCTTTTTGTCTAGATGATTAAATAGCTACAGTTTACAGTAGCAAAGAGTTTAGAAATCAACCAAGTCTAAATCATTCTTTCTGGCAGGATGTTTCTGCATGCCTATAATCCAAGCACATTGGGAGGCTGAGGCAAAAGGATCACAAGTTCCAATCCAGCCGGGGCAATTTAATTGTAATTCAATGGGAAGACCCTGGGTTTAATTACCAGTACTCCAAAAAACTTCTTGGAAGAGTCTTATCTGGGAATCAAAGGCTCTGAACTCCATTGAGTAGGAGCTTGGGGAGAATTACCCAAAATGGACCAATGTTTGGCTCCAGGAAAGGAGTGTCATGGAAAGCAGACAAAGTTTTTTTTAAATCAAATGTTCTTACCTGATGGCATTTTGAGTACATTAAAGATAAACAGGCTACGCACATATGGAATCGGTTTTCTGTGAAATGCTCACGTTTGGTGTGAAGAGGACACATCCTTTAGAAAGATGACTTGTCCTCTGCAGAGCCAGAGTATTTAACCAGTCCTTCCATAGGCTTTGCCAAAGTCCATCTCCCCTAGAGTTTCCTATCCTAGCAGTTCCCCTCACTCAGTGCTTGTAGCAACCCGGCCAAATGAAACAGAGAAGTCAGCCTCTCCGGAGGCGGAATCCTGCCAAACCCAACCATGGAGATATGTTCAAGGGCTTCCAGCTGGTCCTGTAAGCCAAGAGGACAACTTGGAAATGCTGGAGTGTCTCCATATATCTGCTTCGGGTTACTTCCAGAGATGGTCGAGTGGGAGCCGCTAGGCTGGGAACAGGAGCCATGCTGCTAAGTATTTGCAAAACCCCCGCTTCCTTCTGCAGGGGCCAACTTCCTCCCACCCCAGTCTGCCGGAGGACAAGAAACAAGAGCTATTGTCAGATTCGTAGTGCTCCCTGCACAAGTATGGCAGGTGGCAAGATGTTCAGCCATTGAGTTCCAGCCAAAACATTCCGCGTTTTTTTTTTTTTTTTTTTTTTTTTTTTTTTTTTTTCCTTCTGGGGGAGGCACGACGAGCCTGCTGTGAGTCAGTGCTGAGCAGGCGGCAGCAGGGGCCCGTGCTGAGCATCTCGCCTGCTCAGGAGAATCAGTCAATTCTTGGAAAGACAGAAGAGCTCTGCTTGCTGTGCTCCACGCTTCCAGCTCCTCCTCTGGCCCTGGTTGCAGAGTTAGCAAGCTCTGCAGTTCGGTTTAGTCCGATCCGTACCTATGCGGTGCGGGTGAACTCCACGTATATGCGACGTGCTTGAAAACTACGATGAGAGATTAAATCTTTAAAATTCGCTACAGCAAAAGACACATTGCCCTCCCTGTCGCTTCGAACACACTGGTCCCCTGGCCCTTGCCACTTTTTGCAGCCGCTCTGGGGCCCTCTTCCCTGAGGGTCTTCAGCTGCGCTGGTGTGGCTGCCTTCGTGTCCTGAATGGATTCCCAGTGTTTCCCTTTCATAGTCATGGTGACCCTGGCACAGCACAGAAGTGAAATGGTGCTAGAACCAGAGTCTAGGGTGGATGAGGAGGACACAGTGTCGCATTTATGGGCTGTCTTGGCCCTTCGTAGCAGCAGCCACTGGATTTTTATCACATTCTGTAAAGTCTCTCAAGAAAGAGGAACTCCAGAACTGCTTCAGAAAGCAGCAAGCAGGATGGGATAAGTGTGCTCCAAGCAAGGCAAAGGATCTTGAGGGAGAGTCACGGAGAAGTGATTGTAATATAACATTTTGTTTTAAAATAGTGTAAGCATTCACAGTATATCTTGATTGCTGTTTGTATATGTTTATTGGATAATACATACATCTTTTAACTCAGACTTTTCCATAGAGGGCTTGCAATTTCATGCAAAATTTATAGTTCTTGGTGTTGAACCATCAAACCTGGACCACTTGTCAGACATCTAAATGTTTTAGGAAATGTTGAATTCCCCATTACTCCTCATGGAGTTACATAGTCTATACCAGTTTATCATAGACTCGTTCCTTTAGTAAAATTGGCAGCTCAATTTTAACAGTATCTCAAAATTTAATGATCCCAAACTCTTTCCCTCCCCAAGATGGTGCCCGGCAGCTACTCGGGATTACAAAAGCTTAGTATAAAGAGCCAGTGTCATCCTATAATGAGACAAATATGAAATATTTTAGAATAATCGTAAGGAGCTGGGTGTAGTGGTCCTTAACTCTAATCTCAGAACTCTTGGAATCTGAGATAACGAGATCACAAGTCCCAGATAGCGGACTAAAGCACCTGTTTAGTCAAGCACAGGGAATGGGGTTTGATCCCCGGTGTTCGGTGTTAGTCCTGTCTATGAGGCGCACTGAGCTGGTGATCAAGTCTGGCATGGTGGTGTGCACCTGAAATCCTGGTGTTTGGGAGGATGAAAGCAGAGGATCGCTGTGAGTCTGATCTATATAGTGAGACCCTGCAGACCTTGTGCTAAATACATAGCTGCACAGGCTGGGAGGGGCAAGCTTGCTTCCCGAAGGCCACTTCCTATACTCTGGCCTTTTTGTCTATAGTATCTTTCCCAATGTTTTCTCTTTGCAACACCTTTCCTTCACTTGTCAAAACCTCCTGAGCACCTCTTTCTGGTTCTTCGCCTCTGCCCCCTGCTAGTTCTGTACAGTAGATTTATCCTTTTCATTTTTATTTTTGGTACCAGGAATCGAAGCCCTCACACAGAACTGATCCTGAGCACTTTCTTGTGTTTTATTTTGAAACAAAGTCTTACTAAGAATCTTGCCAGGCTGGTCTTGCACTTGTGATCTTTTTTTTTTTTTTTTTTTTTTTTTTTTTTTTTTTTTTTTTTTTTTTTTTTTTTTTTTTTTTTTTTTTTTTTTTTTTTTTTTTTTTTTTTTTTTTTTTTTTTTTTTTCTTCTATGTATTTAGTACAAAGTTTATGTCACCAGAGAATCATGGAAAAATTTCAAGATTGAGTTTTCATCCAGCTTCGCTTCATCTTTGTGCCCCTCACGCTCATACAGGCTGGAAAAATGCATCTGAGTCCTGGTTGTTTTATTTTTTAAAAAATTTATTTATTTATTTATTTATTTATTTACTTACTTGGTACAGGGTCTTGCTACGTAGCTCAGACTCCCAGTGATCCTCCTGTCTCAGCCTGCCCAGCACTGGGATTACAAGTGTGCACCACCACGCCTGGTTCCAGGGCTGGTACAGAGTGCCTGGGGGCCTGGAAACCGCCCAGCACGTGGTACTAGGGATTGGAGCACAGGGCCCTATGGTCCCTTACCTTCCACACACAAGAGACCTTTGGGAGCCATTTTAAGTTGAAAATCTGATACCATGTGACATGAGGCTACAGTGGTACACAGTAGTACCAGAGATTGGGTCCTTGCACTTGCCAGGCAGGTGTTTAGACTGCTAAACTATCTCCCCAGCCTCAATAAATTTGCGTTTTGTTGCCAGGTTGCTAGTGGTTGAATAAATGCATGTTTATTAGTCACATTTCCCATCCCTGAGAAAAAATACTTGACATCCACAGCTTAAGGGAAGAGAAGCTTGTGTTGACTCGCATTTTCAGTCCATGGTCATCTGCTCCAAGGCAGGAACATCAC
The DNA here is from genome assembly GCA_004027025.1 of Myocastor coypus. Taxonomy (NCBI): domain Eukaryota; kingdom Metazoa; phylum Chordata; class Mammalia; order Rodentia; family Myocastoridae; genus Myocastor; species Myocastor coypus. The sequence goes on from PVJA010001194.1 coordinate 54,337, forward strand.
AGTGTAAGGATCTGGGGGAGACAGGCTGCTCACCCCATGATGTCCGGGAAGTAGAGAGAAGAAAGCAGCAGCACAAGAGCACACCATCCTAGTCACGCTCCAACGACCTCTCCCGCCAGGCCCCACAACCTGCAGCACTTCTGCTCTGAACTCATCCATGAAGGGTCCCTCACCTTCCACACACAAGAGACCTCTGGGAGTCATTTTAAGTTGAAAATCTAATACCATGTGACATGAGGCTACACAGTGGAGGGCTGGCATGTGTGCAACTTTGTTCCAGACCCTTCCACCACAAGGAAGGTCTGGGAGTAGAAAGGCACTGTCCAGGCTGACCTAGTCCTGGTGGCATCAGACAGCACAGTGGGCACTGAGAACCTAAATGAAACTGGTGCTCAGCAAGCTGGTCCTCTTCCCAAAATAATAATGGACAATCACTCCTGCTGCTGAGAGACCGAAAAGGCTGGATGGACTTTTCTTGTTCCAGCTTTTTCAGGTGTCTCCACACTGACTCCCACAGCACTTGTATTTGTTGACACTCAGGACCACTGACCTAGGTCACCCTTCCTCTCCCTGAGGTTGTCACATTCATCTCCTTCTCAGAGTAGGCCAGGCTGTCTGCTGAACAGGCCACCATGGGACACCCAGCAGAGCTCCTGCAGCAGGGGCTTGTAGCTGCTATCCTGGTGACAGCTTCTGTTGCTCCCTGGAATGGCCCACAAAGGCCCCTACAGAGGACTTTCTGAGCACCCATTTCAACCAACCTTTCCTTTTACAAGGTGGGTGAGTGAGACGATGGAGGAGAGGCCTGTTCTAAGGTAAAGCTCTTTAGAACTGGAACTGAGATCTCTTGTTTCCCAGCCCAATATGCTGCTTCATGCATCGCATGCTCTTCTTAGAGCTGAGTGGAATAGCCATACATTCTCTGCCAAACCTCTTGCTAAGTGTCCCTTTGGAAAGGCTACTCCACCAAGAGCTCATTTACATTGTGGAATACTTACATTTGTAATGAACTGGTTATAGTTCCTAGAATGCACTGTAGACTTGGCAACGTGCTAGGCCCTCTTATTCCTGCAGGGTGTATCAATAATTCTCTCATCTTCATGTCTTTTATTATTCTCCTCTTCCTTAGGCCCAAATGAACTCAATTAACTTGCTTCATCATTCCAGATACTAAAAGTTTAATTGCAAAGTTTTCGGGGCATGTTCATTTCTTTCACTGCTGGCATCAGCTGTGGCAGACATGCTCCAAGGCCCCGTTTGCTCTCTCTCCCTTCATTTTCTGGCTTGACTTCCAACCATATTCAGTGAGGTTCTGCTGACCACATTCCAAGCTAGACATTCTGCACATAAGGCATTATTTGATACTGACCACAGCTCAGTGTCCCAAATAGTATCATCCCCATTTCCTAGGCGGGAAAATGGAGGCACAGGGAGTTGAAGAAACTACAGCCAAGGTTTGGTGAAGATGAAGGTGAGTCATCACGTGGGCAGAGCTTTTATGCACCCATCTCCCAGTCTCTTGGGCTGCTTTGTCACTTAGGTGTGATGGGGAAATTCTGCTTGATCCTGACAGTTAGGTGAGAGGACTGATTCCGTTTCTGTGATCATCGATTGCCTTGCGACATGCTGTTTGCATCTTGCCTTACACATCTCAGCCCATTCCACTCGCCCTGTGGGTAACTCTGACACCTGCTATCCTATTTCCTTTCAAATGAGGATGGTGGGACCTGACAAATGGTACTTCCTGCTTCTAAATTTGGGCGGACACGGAGGTGGCTGACTCCGACTGAGAAAGGATCCTCCTCCACGTTGGCAGTGCCTGACCAGGGAGGCTGTGAACTCTCAGCGCCAACTCGAGCTATATCTCTGCAGCCACTGACAAGTCAGCTTATCAGGAAGAAAGAGCGAGCCCTGGGGTCAGGTCTCACAGCGGGGAAGACGGCTTGAATGCACGGGGGCAGGAGCACCCTGCCTGGAGACGAGGCCTAGAATAGCGACATGTGAACCCCACATGACTCAGCCTCAGCTCAGATAATGGAAACCCAAGGAGACACAGCTTATTTAAGAAAGCACACAGGAAGACTTCATCCTTGATGTGGCTATATTTGGGAGATGAAAGAGAGCCTGAAAAGGAGGAATACGTGAGAAGTATTCCAGCTGAGGGAGTGTGATAGGAAATGAAAACTTCTCTTCATAATTGAGCAGTAAAAATGAAAAGTGCTCTGATCTTTCAAGTCTCAGGGTTGGAGGAGGAAGGCGTTGCATACAGATAGCCATGGCTCTTTGCTCTAGGGATCTACAGATTGCCATTTCAGGACTGAGAGATTTGGGCAGGACTTTCTCCTTTGTTTAGCTTCCTGAGAGTGGAAATGGAAACCCTCCCCTCCCCCTGCTCCCCTGTATATGCTGAAGCTTCCCCTGTGAAAAGCATTGCTAAGGTATCTGCTGTCACCTCATGTACAGCAAAAGGGACATCCCTTCCTGGCCATTTTTCACGGGACTCCCCTCAAGCAGTAATCAGCTCAGGAGAAGATGGGCAGAGCAGAGGCTTCTGTCTTGGCCAGAGTATGTCAAACATGGCAGGGACTTCAGCGCTTTACCTTCAGAGGTTCCATAGCATAGAAGGAAGAGATAGGATCTTAGGTCTGTGAAAATCAGAATCCCAGCTGCTCTGCTCAATCTTAGCTTCTTTATGTATCCTCCAATGGGCTCATCTGCTTAGCATCCCTGGTCCGGCCTTACATCCCAGGACAAAATAGGTCTTTAACCACCTAGACCTTTCCTTGACATTGTTTCTTAATGCTGATTCTGTTTGCTTCCAATCCTCCTGACACTGACTGTTCTTTCAGTCAACAAATATTTATGCAGGACCTTATGAGGTCTCTTAACCCAACCCTTCCCGTATGGGTCAACTTTCCTATTGCTGGAAACATTACCCAATGCCCATAACCAAAGGGAGGAGAGATTTAACTTGGCTTATGGTTTCAGGAGATTCAGTCAGTGATGTGCTAGGGCCAAGGCGGGACCATCATGGCAGGGGGTGTGGGACAATAAACATGCTTAGTGCATGGAGGTCAGGGGAGTGGTGACAGAGCAGAAGGTTCCAGAGATCTGATAGTGTGCCCAAGGTCATATTTCCATGTGCTGTCCAGTCACATTCAGAAGGGTACTTCACTTATCACATAGATGGCTCTCAATCCAATCAAGTTGACATAATTAAGCTTAATTATAATGTCCCAACCTCTTCTATTTTGCTAACTTTTGATCCTTGCCAATGGGAGCATCTCCTGTTTGCCATTTGGATGTTTGGTCTGGTTAAGCCAATTTGAGTAAACATCCCTTAAGCTCTACTGTCATCCCCCCCTCCTATAGGGAATGTTGTTTCTCCACCTAGTCCTGGGGTTCTCAGACTCCCTCAGACAATCACTTGCAGACTGCCCTATAATACCAGTTTAGGCCTTGTCTAGTCCTCCTTTATGCTTAGAAAACACCAGTGATTCTCCATTTCCAAAGCAGTAGGTTTAATATAATATATTCTTTCAGTTCTTTGTGAATATTTGTGGATTCCTTCTTTGGTGCTAATCTCTAGTAGATTCCGTAATACAGAGATTAGTAGATTAGACATTGCCAGTGTCATGGTTGTGGTGATTAGGGTACATTGTCAACTTGATGGACTTTGGGGTGCCCTAAGCAATTAGTGTGTCAGGATAGGTCCCAAAGGTGTGAACTTGTGTACTATGTCTTGCCCTGGCCCTTTCTCTCTGGCACTGTTTCCCATGTTCTGTTTCCTGCTCATCATGAACTGAGCATCATTTCCCCATCATCCATTTCTGCCATGAGGTTCCTTTTCTGGAGCCATATGACCATGCACTGAATCTCCTAAAACCACAAACCAGATTTTACCTCTTCTCCTTTAAATTGTGGATTTGGAATGTTACATCTGAGAAAGTAGAAAGTTAATACAGTGATGTTTACTGCTTATCATCATCATCATCATCATCATCATCATCATCATTGTTTTAGAAACATAATATAATTAACCAGTAAGGATTATTTGGAAGAAAAGCAAGTGTATTATAGAAATCATTAAAGAAAAGTGAGTGTGACACACTTAGAAAGAAGAACCAGAGAAGGTTGAGGTTTGAAATCCCAAGATTGCCTCAGTGAGCAAGGCATAGAAACAACAGTACTAGGCAGCATGAACTACATGTGTCAAGACTTGAAACATATAGAAAACAATAGGACATGCTCAGGGGAAAAAGAAGGCACTTTGACTGAAGAACGAAGAGTATTTTCAAAGATTGATCCTTGAGTGACTTTTGCATAATTAGCTAGAATAAGTGTCAAGAATACACATGGCTTACTTTTACTCCTAGCTATTAAACCAGAGTCTCTAAGATGGAAACTCCAGTAGATTGATCACAAAACATGGTAGTAGGCTTGTAACATTGACCATGACATTTGAAATGTAAATTGTTAGGCTTTCCCAATGGGGCTGGGCTCTCTTTCTACAGTTTAAAGTAAGGCTGACCTTGAGACCTGGTGCCCAATTCAATAAAAGGGGTGAGTTCTAATGCCCATGAGGAGCCCAAGACTCAAGAAATAGAATGTTCTTCTGTGTTATCTTGGACTCTACCATGACCATATAAAGTAGAGCCAGCCAGCATGAAAAAGAAAGATCACATAATGGAAGGCCTAACTGCCCCCTCAGAGGCCAGTCCAGAACAATCTGAAGCAAGCTAGCTCTTGATATCAAAACCAGTCTAGCCCATGGCATCAGAACTTTTTCCAACTAGTGCTCACAGCAGATATAGCAATGATCCTGCAGACCAGTGCCTAAGAAGATGAGTATCAGAACCCTCATAGCTACGAATTCAGCCTTGGGGCTTTGGGTGGTTTGTTTTCCACAATTTTAACTAATTGAGGTCTGGTAAGAGTGTGCAAGTATAATGCAGATTTAATCCTTTCCTGTAAGAGTTAGGTGAAGCTATTAAATTTGTTTGAGCATAAAGTGCCACAACTAGGTTTGTGTTGTAGGAAGCTCAACTTAGCTATTCTGTGAAGAATGAGTGATACAGGGAGGGGTTTAGAATAAATTGTAGTAGATGACATGTCACATTTTTTTTTTTTTTCTTTGAAATGTGTGCAAACTCAGCCTTCGGGATGAGTCACGGCCATTGCTTGGCCAGTTTGCTTTCTCTAACAATAGTTCTACAAAGTACTGTATATGGTCCCAAACTTAATCCTGAGGGGGTCTGACCTTGGAAGATACAAAAAATGAATGTATTGTTATACAGGTCTTGCTTTGACTTGCCCTTGATCACCCAGAAAAAAAAAAAAAAAGCTTAGTTACAACGCATGAAATGCAGAGATAGATTGATGAGATGAGCTGTAGGAGGCTTGGATCAATAGCCTCCAACATTGGAAGCTTCACTGGTGGCCCACTGCAATTGCAGAACATTGGACTGTGTATGCATCTGCTTCCTCTTTGTTCAAAGAGAAGAATTTTCTTTCTTTCTTTTTTTTTTTTTCCTTAGGAACATCAATAGGAAGGTGGGTCATGCCCACACACTGTGCTCTGTAGAACTACTGTGAGGACAATATGGAATGTGTCAAATGTTAAAAAAAGAAAGGGGAAAAGAAAAAAAAAAGTAATGTTTATTGAAAGTGTTAATGTTTAATTGTTTGATCAATCTTATATACCTATCTCTATTAATCTAAACTGATCTGATGATGAAAATATGTAATGTAACCATTGTTAAATTTAAATTAAAAAAATAAAATTAAATTAAAACAAAAAATGTGTGCAGACTCAAGCTCTGTGTGCCTTGAGGAGGAGGATTACAAGAAAAAGACTCATATATGCCATGAAGATCTGGAAGGAACTAGGAAATGATGTACTTTTACAAGCACCACAACTGAGGAACACTCAGGTGGTTATGGTTGCATAGAGAAAGTAGCTGTAGGCCTGGCCTAGGACAGAAAAGAAGAACACTATCTTCTGTGGTGTTTGAGGATGCCACAGAGGTGGAGAGACATGGTTTCCCAACAGTAGAGAAAAGCTGAGGTGAAATTTGGTGTTGCCGAAGTACAAAAAGTGGGACAGAGCATGAGGAGAAATGATGGGAGCCACAAAAAGGAGCCAGGCCTCTTAGTACCTTCTGAGGCTGAGAGGCCTGAGGCATGGGACATGGACAGAGTGGGTAAGAGAAGATGAACAGCTGGGAAGGGAGGGTTCCTGGCCTGCATGTTCCCAGGTATGTCACTTTGTGACCTGGCACAGCCTTGGTAGAACGAGGGACTCCTTGGTTCCTGGTGTTTTCTCTGTCTTACTCAGTGACCAGAACGTTTCTTTGATTTACAGCCCTGGACCACAGGATCCTACAGGACCTCCAGTCCTCAGCTCCTCCTGGGAAGCAGCAGTCAGCACAGATAAGGAAAGAGCACGTTTGCAACAGCACCCCCTCTTCCTGGAGTGTTGGCACCCTGAGCTTCCAGGCTCCAGCTGTCTGTCTAGACAGAGCGCAGATTGGACCCGAGAAGTACTGAATGCTGTGATCCAGACCCACTCATCTTGGCTGCCTGGAGGGTGAGCATCCGAAGACAGGATGCGGGCTGCAGAGTGAGGCTTCCTCTTCCCACGTGCACCCAGGTACTTGGCCCATAGCACAGAGGTGTCTGTCTGCCCAGTTAATGCCTCATCGGCAAGTGTGCGCAGAGTGAGTCCAGGTGTGCGTCGGAGAGCGCTGCTTTTCGTGTTTCCATTGACCATTTCCCAGGCACAAAGCAAACTCCCCTGATCTGCATAGGCACAGATCCTCAGGAAGTTTCAGAGCCACCATGAATAGTGACAGTTTTCAAAGACTGAACGCCTGCGTGTGTGAGATATGTATCACACTTCCTCTCAGTGTTCCGCTAGCTTCACACAGCAGCCCCGCGAAAGAGGCGGTGATGACTGCACTCTGGAGTGTTCATGACTTTCACAAGAAAGGTAACTTCTTGCCCGCAGTCACATAGCTACTGCCTTGGGGGAACCAAGGTCAGGAGGCACAAAGGCTTCAGTCTGTATTCACCTCGCATCTGTGCAAATGCATTGCCTCTGTGTTCAATCTCTTCATTTATACATGAGGGCAGAGAGGAAGGAGGAAAGAGGGAGGGAAGGAGGTGGGAGGGAGAGAGAGACACACACAGGGACAGAGAGATACAGAAAGAGACAGAGACAGAGAGAGACACAGAGAGATAGAGACAGAAAGAGAGACAGAGACAGAGAGAGAAGGGAGAGAGCGAGAGAGATAGAGACACATAAGTAGACAGAGAGAAGGGAAGAGATAAAGAGAGAGACAGAGACAGAAAGAGGAAAAGGGAAAAAAAGCAGAGAGACGGAAGCAGAGACAGAGGTTTGCTGACATATGTGGCAAGATTAGATCTCTTGATCGAACTTCTAAAGCTCTGGTCTACCATGTTTTTCTCCATTGCAGTCTCCAGTTCTCTTTGGTATCTTGCCTAGAGCACCGCTCTGGGCACTTGCCTTGTTCCTTTCTCATTGCCAAAACATAATACCCAACACCCAAAACTTCAGACAGGAAAGGTTTGTTTTGGCTCATGGTTTGTAGAGGTTTCAGTGCATAGTCCTCTGGATCTGAGATGGCCTGGAAGAGGAGAAACAGCTCATGGCATGGTGGTAGAAAGCAGAGAGGGTGGGAAAGACACTGGTAGGACAGGTCACCAAAACGCCACCAGGCTTCACCTCCCAACTCACAGTTAGATGTGAGCTTAGCAGTGGGTCAATCCAGTGGATCAGTCATCACCCAGAAGCCCCACCTATGAGCGCATGTGCTTTGCAGGATGCATCTAGCTATAAACTGAAACAGCTCCTCTCATTTGACCTGGAGTGCAGGAGGTTTATGGAAGATTCTAGATAGCAGCTGTGGGCATTTGGGTCTGATTGCTTTCAGCAACAGTAGTGCTGGAGTCCCCTGACCCTTACCAGCTGAGCACAGAGTGAGTGTGAGGCTGAGGATGGCCCCTAGAAATGTAGGCACTGCATAAGATATTCCTGCCAGAATATGCTGGAAGGATTTAGAAACCTGGGCTTTTCTGTGATCGCTGGAATGAACTGTCTTTCTTTTGTACTACCTACTTGACTCTTGTTGACCATCAGCCCAAGGCCTCTGGGGAATCTAAGCTCTTCTTTTAGAGTGTCCACCGTGTACTGAGTGCATTCACAGTTCCTGAAGTCTTCAATCAATCAGATTTTTCTTGGCATATCAGGACAAATGAAATCACAGTGGGCTCCTACCCCAGCTAGATCATGAGATTCTCTTTTCTTTTCTCAAACCTACTGACCCTGTATCTTTACCTCTCCTCCCTGGTCTCACATCCATTTCACTCATGTTAACCACATCACTGTCATTTCACAGGATGCGGGCCACATGCTAGAGAAGACATCCTTGTCTGTTGATCTGGTGGCACAATTGCCACACATTGTAGAGTCAAGATAGGATCAGCTACAGAATTTGTGAGGCCGAGTGGACAATGGAAATTTGAGGGCCTTCTTCCCAATGTTCCTAGGCATTTTGAGATCTAACTGTTGGTATTAAAACAAACACAGGGCCGGAAGATAGGCACAAGTGCCTGGCAAGTGCAAGGTCCTGAGTTCAATCTTTGGTTCCACAGGGGGAAAAAAAAAGAAGCAAATAAAAATAAAAAAATAAGTAAAATAAACACAAGCCCAACTCCAGTTGGATATGCTTAGGAGGTGGTCAGCAGAAATGCAGGAGAGATAGAGAAGAGAGAGAAGTTAGAGTTGAAATGGTTTCACCAGAACATTGGCAGCACCGTCTATGAAATAGGGAGTTGCCAATTGTACTGTAGGTCTGAAGACTCCTGGGAGATGTGGGATGGTCATTAAGATGACATTTATTCCCCAAAGAATTAATCTGTTAAAATCCCTCACTTTGTGGAGGAAGAAACTGACTGCTAGAGCAGAAAACTGACTGCTCTCCATGTCTGGGCAGGTAATTCACTCACAGTGGCTGTGGTGGTGGGGCTGGAAGAGAGGGAAACATGTTGTCTGATTCCCAGTCTGGAGGGATTTTCATTTCACCAGCCCGCTTCCTGTCTCTCCATCTCCTTTTGACATTTCCTGCTTGACTAATGAGGCATGGAGTCAGTACTCATCAGCAGATGGCTTGGAGATGGGATCAACCATCTGTAAGATGCAGCTCCACTTCCTGCCCGGTTGCTGGGCCCCATGACCGCATAATACCGAGATGAATGTTGTTCTTCATCACAGAGTGCCTGGGGTGGAAGATATCTTTCTCAAGTGACTCTTCACGTGGCTCAGGATGAAACAGCTTTCTCTGCTCACTGTCCTTTTGCCATTGCTGAGCGGTTGTTTGGGGCATTTGCAAATGGTGTACTTGTGATGGTATGACTCAAAGGTTCTACTGCAGGTGAAGATACAGTCTACTGAATCCCACTACTCTGGGATACCACAGACCACGGAGCACATCTGTGTTTAATAACAATACCACCACAGTAACCTATAAGCATACAGTTGGGGTATTACAAACTGCCTAATTTAGAGCTTATCACTCAGAAAATGGGCAAGGCTACTATGGCTTTACTGTAGCTTTTCTAAGGACACTATTGGTTCCCAGTGACCTGATTACCTATCACTACTCCGAACCACCTACAGGTGTGATGGTGGCTTCTGAGGAAGAAGGTGGACTTGATTAGCTTCCTCGTCTCCTGGGCTGAGGAGAAGATTGTGAATGACATTAATGATAGCTATGAGCTCTAAAGGGTTACTCAGTTGGAAATAGGCTGTGTTACAAAGAAGTAATTTAAGTAGCCAAAAACCTGAATGAGTAAAGACCAGGAAGCATTTGTGTACAAAATGGAATGCTCCATAGCCTTGAAAAGAAAGGAATTTTGCCATCTGGGACAGTGTGGATAGGACTGGGGACATCATGCTGAGTGACATGAAGTAGCTGCAGGAGTATAGGAACTCTGGGATACATGGATTGGAAAAAAACAATCCACCTGAAGACCGGAAGGTAGGAAGCTGACTTCTGAAACATTGCTGGAGAGGAACAGAGATGGGAAAGAGAAGACAAAGACCGAGAAAACCAAGTTTCAGTTTAACTGAGGAAATAGGTTTTAATGATCCATTGCACTGTGTGGTGCTCACAGTTAATAATCACATATTACACATTTCAAAATTGCTTAAAAATAGATCTTAACATTTTTCCTAAAAAGAAACGATAAGTTCACGGGATGATACATACGTTAGTTAGCTTGACTAAATTTTCCTATCGTGTTCCTATCAATCAAAACCCCACCTTTTATCTTGCATGGATGAACAGTTATTATTTATCAACTAAAAATAAGTGCCAACCCAAGAATACATGCACCAGTGATTCAGTGAATGAGCAGTTTAGCGGTGGAGCAAGCCTCACGTGCCAGGTTGGTTGAGAGTATCACAAAGCAACTTCATCTAACTCAGGTGTGGCGTTTGTTGGAAGGCTCTCAGTAAGCTCTTGGGACTGTGGGACTCTGAGCAAAGCCTGGAACCGGCAGCCCCAGCAGCCCAGGACAGCAGAGCATGGCATGAGGTGCTGAACTACCCTTACAGATTCTATACTGGTTCAAAGACCAGCTGGAGAAAATAAAGCCATGTGCACTTGCCCTCGAGTGCAGCTGACAGAGCCACAACCAACACCAGGCATGGGTGTCCCTGAGCCCTCATTTTCTGTATCAACTTAAGATCTAAGTTGGTGGGTGCAATCCATCCTGCATTTATTTTCAGTCTGGTCCTTTTCAACTCTAGTAATGGGTCATTTACCTATGCCTAGAACCTGCGCTTAGGGCCTGGCTAGGCAGTGCCTCTGCTGCCCTGAATTTATCTTTAAGGTAAAGTCTTTAAGGCAAAGACTTAATTGACTGAGTAGAAATCAAATTTTATTACCAGAAATGCACAATAGAAATGTAAAAAGGGAGGAAAAAAATCTACTGCCAAGGAATTTTTAGACAATGACAACCAGCTCTTTTTAAGCTGTATTTTTAGCTATATTCTTATATTCAAGTTGTGGCATGATAGTGGTACTAATAGCTGTCTTATTGCATCAATAAGTGCAGCTGTGAGAAGAAACTGCTCCGGCGTAAGCGCAGGCTTCTTTCAGCCCTTCCTCCCTGAGGCAGGGTGCTTTGATTAACTCCCTTTCAATCACAGGGCTAGCACGGGGCACCCATACCTGGTGTTGGTTATGGCTCTGCCAGCTGCTGGAGGACGAGTCCATGCGGCTTTATTTTCTCCAGCTGGTCTTTGAATCAGTGAAGCATCTGTGACAGTAGGTGAACAGCTCATGTTCTGTACGTGCAAGTTAATATTTCCTTTGTGTTCTCAGGAGAGAATGGAGGTCTCCGTTTTTCTCTATCAACTTAAGGTCTAAACCAGGGGCTCCATGAAATCTGTGTACTCGAGTTTAATATAATCTTGGGCACTTGGCTCAGACTCCAGGAAATTCCATTTTTGTTGTTCTGGTCTTTATTCTACTGCATCACTCTTAACTGGCCTCCTGCCTCGGATTCCGGTAGAGAGAGCTTACTGGGAGCCTTCCCTTCACTGATGCACCTTGAGACAAAATTTCACAGAAGATGTAAAGTCTTACTCATGCCATTATGTGGCAATCAAAAGGAAATTAGTGTAAGGACCTAAAAGAACTCAAGAATGGGTCTTTTCTTCTCAGACCAATCTGGTGTGGTGGCAATTTTCTTCCCCATTCCTGCAACTCATCTTCCTGAGAAACATCCTTACCCACAAAGCATTGCGGAGGAATGACTGGCTTCACACTAAAGGGCTTCAGCTGGTGCCTATAGAGCTCTTTGTGGAGATCTCAGCAGATGCCCAGCTCCAGCCTTTTCTCATCATTGGACCTTCATTTGTCACCAAATGGCTGTAGATCTTACTTGGACATCTGCATAAGGGAGCCATCTTCATTTTAATTTTTCTTTTTATCTTAGTTCATTTTTTATGCTTAAAATATCTGTAAGATAAAATTTGCTATTTTAACCATTCTTCACAGTGCCATTCTGAGTACTAGATCGACACATTCATATTGTTGTACAACCACCACCACCACCGTCTCTCTTTAGAATTCTTCATCTTGCAAGACTGAACCTGTTTCCATTCAACAGGAACCCCCCATTCCCCCTCTGTAGTCCTTGCTTCCTGTCATGTTACTTCTTGTCTTTATAAAATTAACTACTCTGGGGACTTCAAGTAAATGAAATCATACAGTGCATGTCTTTTTGTGACTGCCTCGTTTCGAGTAGCATAATTACATCAAGATTCATTTATGTTGAAGCATGTGTCAGGACTTCCTTCCTTTTTATGGCTGAATATTGCATGTGGTGTATTCTTTTAAAATAATTACTGATTGGAAAGGTCTTACTGTTGCCATTTTGTTGTTTACTTTCCAGTTTTTTTTAAAATAGCATTTTGCCTTTTATTGCCACTTGTATTGCTTTCTCTTGTAGTTAGAAGATTTTCATCTCATTTTCTGCTGTGCATATTCTAGATATTTTCTTCATTGGTTGTTATGGGGATTACATATAACATTCTATAGAATACTAACAATTTATTTTAAACTAAGAATAGATGTACTTTCATTGGACATAAAGGTTACTTCTTTACTCCAAATTGCATCTATGTTATTAGATTTATACTTTTACACATGACCACATTCCCAACAGTCTGAGAGGCTGATGAACTGCAAGTTTGAGTCCAGCTCAGAAAACTAGTACAACCCTACATCCAAACAAAAAAGGGCTAAAACATAGCTTCATGAGGAAGCTCTGGGTTCAATCCCCAGAATCTCTTTAAATTACAAAAAAGAATCAAAGGTGGGATGGCAGGCCTCAACTGTATTAGTGCTAATTTCCCACTCTGGACCTTCATTTGCCCTTATTCATTTCCCTTCGCAGCCATTCTCATGCACATTTATATGGCTTCCTTTGTGATAAGTTTTTGAGGGTGTTGCAGCAGACAGAGAAACAGGCAGAAGGAAAAAGGGAAAGGGGCTTTATTATCTTGGAGGACACAGAGAGAATCTGGGGAAGATAAGGAACTCTCTGGATTGGAAGAAAGAGAGGCTGAGGCTTTCATGGCCTTTTGCCAGGGGTGGAGTTTGAAGGGGATGTTTGGGTAAACCTGAGGATGGCAGGAAAGGTGAAAGGAAGCTGCACCCTGGGTTGGGAAGGTAGGCTATCGTTTTAAGGGCTTCAGTCAGGGTAGATGACCACCATCATAATTCGGCAATTCATGCTAGGACCAGAACCTATCACTTTTCTCTTTTCAAAATGAAGTAATAGTTTAAATCTGAAACCACCTAGTTCATATTAAGTATGGAATAAATATATAACACATGGTAGCAATCTTCTCAGTAATCTGTGGACTGACCAGTTTGTTGAGTGACTGGCCCAAAAGGCATTCCTTTGCAAACACAGGCCCCTGAGAAAAAGGCACAAACTGATACTTCAGTGAACAAGATTTCTTTGATTCTGTAATAGAAATATGGGCAGAAACAAGACAAAATCATTAACAATGTTGATTGAAGTATGCATCTTAGATTTCCACCAAAAAGTTCTGTGGTCCAGGTGCTGGGGCTCAGGCATGTCATATAGCAGGGTCACGATTTGAGTTTGCCTTTTCTCTTCACTGTGTAAGAAAGTTCCACTCTGAGTCAATGTCAAGTGAGTCTGGTTTTCAACTTGATGCGCTGGGAAAGGGCGGTGGAAGGGATGAGTCATCAGTCCCGTGCTGGCCTTGTTCACCTCTGCTTACACTGCAGCAGGTGAGGTGTGGAAGCAATTGCAGACCGTGGGTGACTGCAGATGACCAGTTGAGTCCTCTCCTCACATCCAAGGCAGACAGGGTGGTGTGCGCGGTACAGGACGAGGTCAAAAGCACAGCTCAGATGGCTCCTGCACCTATGAAGGCTGTGTAAACAGAAAAGAGGACGTGCTATTAAATCTAATAGAGTATTTAAGTGGCGTTTGGTAAAAGCAGGGGAACTGTGTCCTTTGCTTTTGTTCCATACATCTAGTCCATGATCCACAAACAGGATAAAAAAGCAGCACAAAAGAGAACACTGTGGCTGTTTCTCCTAAAGTGGCCACGGTCTTCTGATGCTCTCTGGGGAGTCTTTCCTTACATCACTCCTGTGTAGCAATGCACACTGGCTTGTCAGACAGGAAGAATCAGGAGGACATCTCCGATCTGGGAAGCCTGGTGCCCTCCGTAGGCTTGCAACCCCTCGTGTGCAAGGAAGGTGCGGGAGTCTTGGGACTGCGTTCCCGAGACAGCGGACCTGGAGCTGAGCTCACAAACACCCTACCGTGCAGCAGCGGCGGCGGGTCATACGTGGGGCTTTGCATGTTGTTAGCTTTGTTGTTTCTCTACTTGGAAAGTATGGGCAGCTTCTGCATCTCATATGTAACCATAAAGCTTTGATGTTCCAGAGCGTGTGCAATCAAAGAAAATGAGCATTTTGTGATTCTCCTTGATTCTGTTAACGATAGTCTCACCTCTATCTTTGTATGTGTTTCATATATGTTTATAAATACATCATATCCAAATATATAATTAACACATCATTCCTGTGTTATATATTCTATATATAGTCTAATATGATATATAACATATTTATGATATTCATTATAATAGCATCCTGATACACAATTCCTGTAGTCATATGATCATGCTACATATTATAATATATAACTATGTAATCAATTATAATAATATATAATGTATATTATATTATACATACACATAAAACATATTTATGTTACAAATTTATATTATATATTTACATATAAATATAATATAGCCATATAATTATAATACACAGTACATGTGTACATATATAATGCATAATTATATACATGCCATACATAATTACATATAACATACAATACTTAATTAGAATAAAATTTTCATATTTATATATGATATTTAAATATATGATCAATACACATGTATAGTGGGTTTTGAAATATATTTGTGTGAATAAAATATATAGCTATGTATATATCCTCTCTGTATATATCATTCCATGGTAGTACTTCATATATATTATGAAATAATATTTTTGCTTCATGAATGTTGGCAGGTCTGGAGACCGAGGTGCCTTGAATCCACCCAGCTGCATGTAGTACACATGCTGGTGACATCATGGGACGGGGGTCGATTTTCATTCTGAAGTACTATGCTTCATGACAATTTTCATATATGTTTATAAGACAACAATCAACATTGCTTTTTCACTTCTGCAATAAACTAGTTAAACCTGGTGAGTACAATAACTGGGAAGTCTGAATATATTACACAGTGAAGCTGTACGAAGCCCCTCAGGGTCCAGCGGTTCCCACCATGCAGTTCTGTGAGGCTGGATGTTAGTTCAGTGTAAATGCACGTGACCTGCCTCCTAGATGAAAATAAGTTCTCAAGATCCGTTGGTATCCGATCTTTTAGAGTTTGGCCTTATTTTTATTTTTATTTTTTGTAAATGACAAGATAATTCCAAAATTTCTACTCATTTATAATGTATTTGTAGTGCTTCTGCTATTCATATTTTCTTCCACGTTTATCTTTTCTCCATGTGACATCTCAGTTTAGCAAAGATGGTTGGCTCTGTAGGAGGTTGGAGTGCCCAGAGGCACAGCGATGCGGAGGAGGCGCAAGTGGTGAACCTCATAATCAGCTCTGGGCAAGGTGACCCTGGGCTCCAGTGCTTTCCCTGTAATGGCGTGGCCAACAGCTTTCTTCTCCTGGTTATGGGTGCTCCAATTCACATAGTTTTCAGGGCTCAGCTAAAGTCATGCCACTCTGTTGTATATTATCAGTCGGAGCGGAAAGAAACAACAGGAAGACTGGATTAATATAGCCTCCGAGGTCTCACTGAGCTTAGTGTTAAGTTAGCCCCAGCCCCTGAAACTTCTCATTGAGGGCTACAAGGAGGCTAAGGAATGTGTGTGACTAATTTGGTGCAAGCAAGCTGCTATTTACATCACCTTCAGTATTCACCAAGCTCTAAGTTTACGTATCACTAATTGGTAACTTCCCAGGTAAAGAAGCAAAGAGCAAACAAGGCATCGCCTCCAGGAATCTGTTACCTGGTCTCCAACTTGCCAGAATTACAAGGGGCCAGTCTTCTTAGGTTCTGTTCTTTGTCCCTTGCTTCCTTGGGACAGTAACCTTCTGACTCATATTATTACATTGCTCAAAGCCAGAGAGAATAAAGATAGATAAAAACGAGGGAAATGACATTAGACCACACTTATTTAGTGGTCTTATTTACATAACACCCAAGTTAATTTAATCATTTCTAATCTTACCAGAAATGTGAAGTTTTCCAAGTCTTTGGAAATAGTCTGTAACAGTTTTGTTATGGTTTAGATCTAAGATGACTCCTAAAGCCTCAGGTGTTTGGAAGGTGATTGATTGGATTATAATGTTTATAGCTGCCTTGCTATTAAAGGTAAGGGTCCTGTTGGAAGAGGTGGGTTGCTGTTGGCATCACATAGAAGGGTACGCGTCCCTTCCCCACTCTTCCTGGATTCTTTGCTTTCTGGTCACCACAAGGTGAGCAGTTTTTCTTCTGTCATGCCTGGACTGTGGTGCCGCCTGCCTGAGAGTCAGGTGACTATGAACCAAAAACCTCTACAAACTGTGGGCCAAAATGAACCTCTCCTCCTTTAACTTTGAGTGTTCGTTATGTCTCAGCCAGGAAAAAATAACTAAGACAGGGTCAACTTTAAAATGTTCCCAAGAGTCTCCAATGTTCAGACTTTGAAAGGTGACTGGGTTATGGGGTCCCTAAACTCATCACTAGGTACATTCATGGATAAGTGATCCCCAGAAGAGCTGGTAGCTAACTGCCATTAGAAGGCAGGGCCTGACTAGAGGAGAGGTGTAAGGCCGACCAGCCTTTGCAGGTAAGACTTCTCCCTTGCTCCTCCCTGCTTCTCCACCATGGTGTTACTCCTTGGAGCAGCCGACCATGGACTGAACTGTGAGCCACATTAAGCCCCTCCTCCTTTAAGTTGTAGATTTCAAGCACTGTGTCCCAGCCCTGGGAAAGCTGACTGACACGTGCCACAGTTCCCCATTGTTCCCACCGTACTATTCTCTGTCCCAACAAGACACATGGGTGAACAAGTCATAGCTTACGTTTTTAGGGTGCTTTGGCATAGTCAGGGAGGTTGAATGGAAGATCTCAGAGGTGGATGCCTGTGACCAAGGGAGAAAGGAATTCTAGTTTACTGAGTATGAGTTATTTCAGAGGCAGTGCCAAGTGTCCTTACAAGGCAAGAAATCACCACTTTGTAGATTCAGGAGTTGAAATTGCAGTTGCTTTTTTATCTTCAGAATAACTAAGGGGACAGATGGGGCCCAAATCCAGATGTCAGTTTACAAAACTATTGTTACTTATGCTTTCTTAGCCTCTCTAGGCTGTGAGTCTTCAGGCTCGGGTCTGACCTCAGTCTACTGTGGATGAACACACACACACACACACACACACACACACACACACATATATATATGTATATATATATGTGTGTGAGCTAAATAATCTATGTTGAGTTTTCCTCATTTTAGCTATTAACAAACTGACCCTGAGTAGAATAGTTAACTTCTTTGTCACTTTAAGCTTCCTCACTTATAAGATGGCCATAGTTACACAGACTACCACAGTTGTTACTGGTGACAAGCTCAGAGTTATGCACTCAGTGCAGAGCTGGAGGGTGGTGAAATGCCAGCATTATGCTTTCTCTTCGGTCTCAGCATCTGGAGAAATGAGGCTGTGTTTTTCATAGCACTGTCACTTTGTGCCGTGGAAGGACACAGAGTCATTTCAGCATGGGCATGACTTAGTCACACTGAAAGATAACTCTGCTCTAGTGATATCAGTTCAGTTATGCAGTACTTAGCTGTTCCTCAAACAGCAGGAATATCACCAATGCAGGCCATTTTTCCAGCAGCTACTCACCTCTGGGACCTGAAACAATGACGAGGAGACACAAGCATTGCTCTGTGTTAAACATCCAGGACTTAGCAAGGGATTTCAATTGTGTGCACCATGAAGTGTCATTCTAGGACACAGACCTAGGGCTTTTAATTTCAAGTTTATTGTTGATGACAGCTTCCAACTGGGGTGGTCACACACCTGCATTCTATGCTCTGGGAGGCTGAGGCAGGAAGCTCACAAGTTTGAGGTGCTCCCGGACAACTTAGTGAGGCAATTAGAGAATGAAATAATAAGAAAGGACTGATAATGTGGCTTGGGAGAAAAGCTGTGGTTTTCATCTTGAGTTCACAAAAAAAGACAAGGGAAGACAAGAAAAAAAGAAAAAGAGATGGTGAGCAAGATCTTAAGCTTTTCAAGAGCCATAAAGAAAAGGTTTCTCACAGGGCTGATGTCACTACCGAATGCTATGGAATAGCATTCTATGTCAAAAGCCAGGAAGGGGCACGCCACGCCTAGAGAGAGATGTCCCGAAGTCCTCAGCCATGTGGAGGTAGAAGCATGCTTAGGTCAGGGAGCAGAGCCTCTGTCAGCAGGAAAAACCATCATTATATCTGTTCAGAACAAAACAAAAATGACATCTGTCATGGCTGTTATACTTTCAGACATGCTTCGAGTGAACAGTTGATCAGGACAACTTTGCAGCGTTTTATGGACAATAAGAACACCCAAGCCACAGCACACACAGGCTTCCACAGCAATGTGGGCATTGCACATCAAGCATAGAATGTGGAAATAAAACATATGATTTGAAATCAAAAGCGAATCCTGGCTTCAAGCCCAAACCTCCAGGCTTGCTTTGCTGCACTTCCAGCTCCTTTGTGTTTCTGGAGCACACATGCTGTGCTCCGCTCTGGCTCTGGCTCTCTCTAGCTTTGCATGGAACATTTCTCAATGCTTCCCCAAGACACACCCCACCCATTCAAAATCATCCTTCTGAGCACACTCACAGGGCCCCAGTGCAGTGATCCTTTGCTTCATTTCTCTGGTGCAGTGACTTCTTGGACCTCAGTGTATGACTCCTGCTCTGTGAGTCTCAGAGAACCAAAATAATTTTTCTGCACTGTGCTGTCCGATGAGAGGCGTCAGTGTTATCCCACCCAAACACTCACACCGAGCTCAGCAGACTGGGGGCATACATAGAGAGGGGTGCATGATAGAATAAAGGAATGAAAATACTCCATTGGGTGGTGGTCACTTGCTGCTTAAATGCTACGGGCTTAGGACTGATACGTACAGTAAACTGGAGAGGTGAAGCACATCAGCTTAGTAACAGGGCTTTTGTGATTCGGGGCTATGGGTAAGACTTAAATATTTCAATTTACTTTTACGTAAATCAACAGGGATCCAGCTATGCTTCTCTAGTGTGATAAATAAATTGACCCATTTTACAGATGAGGAAGGCTTTGATGATTTCTCATGTGATAACAGGTAAACACCACCAGGTGCCGAGCAGTGGACACTCAGTGGAAATTTCCTGGCTTGAGTCAGTTTGGAGCTCTTTATTGATTCAGCTGTTGTGGACACAGCAGCTGGGAGTGGGCCGCCTAGCAGGCTCTAAGAAAACTATCAGGGACTCATTTGTTTACTACAAAATTGTAAGCACGTGGTAGGGCATCTGGTCCCACTTTCTTAGGCTTTGGTTGAGTACACTTGAAACATATGTTGTTAGAACAACTGGAATAGTTAAAATGTCAAATATGAAGTTCAGAAGTTTTAGAATTTCAGTCCAGCTTTTTTTCATGAGGTACAGTGTGATGTAAGGTAGAATTCAACTGTACTTGGAAGCTCCCGCTGTTCCATATATTGAACTGACCTGAGGCTTACACCTGAAACAGTTCCGTTTGGTTCTATGCAATGTGGTTTTTGGGGTGGGGCATAGCCATAGTGTTTCAAAGATTTGGTGGGTAACCAGTGTCTATAAATGAACCCTGAGTGGGCAGGGCAACTGACTGATGTACCAGCAGAACAGATAGTGCTTTGATATGCTTGTTCTTTAATCTTGGCCATGTGATGCCATGCCATGACCTTGAGAAAAGTGAGATTCCCTGAAGCTTCATTTCATCACTTGCAAAATGAAGCAGAAATTCCTCCATCAGGAAACTCTCAGGATGGGCCTAATGTGAGGCATTTCTTCCAACAAGGAATAAAAGATGCCAGAGGTTGAGCAGTGGACTCATGTCATGAGTTCAAATATTTGCCTAACTTTGTTTTTACCCATTGAATTAAAAGCATGTTTCTTCATCAGCTCAACTGACTACATAATTTATGTTCAATTTTTCTTATCCATGTCTTTGGTGGATGTAACATAGAAATCTTCCAATAAAGAGATGTTTTCACCCTTTCTGAAAACTCCATTTTGTTTCATTTCTCCAAAGCAAAAAAAAATGTCATGTTTTTCAGGGTAGACCCTGGCACATATTTATTCCATTTTTCTGAATTTTGACTTTTCAGTTTAGAGTGTGTCCAAAATATTAGAAAAGGAAGAATGAGGACAAAAATCTGAGTTTAAATCATATCTCTTTTCCTTTGCTATAAAACTTGAAAATACTTCTTCCTTCTCATGGCAAACTCTGAGAAATGACAGTAGTGATACTGGGTAATAGTGGTGGCAAACCTATGGCCACGTGCCCTAGCTGGCTGTTTGCTACTGTTCAAAGCTTTAAAATGTTTGCTGTCCCTGCCTTAGGGTACTTGGGAAATCCATCAGTTTATGAATGGGCAAGTATGCGTGAGGAGTTCTCTGCACCTGTGTGCTTCATTCATTTTCTAGACAATGCTGGGCACAGGCCACAGGGAAATATGTCAGTGTACTTAATGGTGATTGTAAATATATGAACTATGATCAAAAGTACAGTAAGTGCTTAAATTTAAAAATGTGT
Organism: Myocastor coypus; assembly: GCA_004027025.1. Taxonomy (NCBI): domain Eukaryota; kingdom Metazoa; phylum Chordata; class Mammalia; order Rodentia; family Myocastoridae; genus Myocastor; species Myocastor coypus. The sequence goes on from PVJA010001194.1 coordinate 75,314, forward strand.
TATAGTAAAAGACACATTGTCATGAATCTCCCTGAAAATTCTCCCCTACCCTTCCAACACGTTTATCCTATCACCCTCGCCACTCTCTGTAGCAGCTCTGGAGTCCTCTTTTCCAAGGGTCTTTAGTGACACTTCCTGGCTCCCTAGATGTTCTCAATGGATTCAAATCATTTCCTTTTTTCTGGTCATTTTGACTTTGGGAAGAGCTTGAAGTTACACGGTGTCAGGCCAGGTGACTAAGGTGGATGAAGACCCAGCATTGGGTTTCCACAAGCTGTATTTCCACCAGACAGTGCTCCACAGCAGTGTTCACTGTATTTGTGGTCATGCCTGTGAAGACTCTCAAGAAAGAGTCCTACCGAGCTGTTGCAGAAACTAGCAAGGATGATGGGATGAGTATGCACCCAACAATGGGGAGGATTTTGAGAAAGATTCATGGCAATGTGTCTTTTACTATAATACAGTTTTAAGTTTAAACATTTACCATATATTTGTTTCCTACCTTGCAGAGTAGGAGACAATTATCAGTAAATACAATACAAGGCTCTTTGGGCCCCTGGACCAACTAATATCTCTGTGTGTTTCCTTCACAGCTGTTCTGAACGTAGATTCCAGGGCTGGCAGGGCTTTCCATTTTTGGCTTCTGGCTCTCCTCTGTGGTCCTCAGAAGGCAGCCAGTCTCACGGTGTCACACTTAGGCAGAGACTTCCTTTGTGAGAATAACTGGGCTTCTCCCTCACCCTTACCATGCTTCTCTTCAGCCACTCATGCTTTTGCACCTGTAAATATCTGAAGGAAGTCTTTTTGCAATTATATTATAGCAAATTTGTCTGTATAGAGAGCAGGATTTCTGCATGAATGGCAGAGAAAGAAGCATTTGGAGAGTAAGATACAAAGAGAGCAACACCTGTGCTGACACAGGTGTGGGATGTGATGAGGTCACAGCAGCTGAATCTCCTGCAGCCCATCTCTACTTACCCCAGCATGTTTGTCCTCTACTCCAAGATTGGCCATGTACTCTTTGGAACATGCACCCAGCTGTTATGCAGCAGATCATGCACTGGGCACAGGCAATAAAAATAATGCTGAACAAGACATGTTCCTCATGGTCATGAAGTGGGTGGTAAAGTAGGCAAGCTGTAGTCCAGGGTTTCATTTTGCAGAAGATTGTTCGGTGAACTGGGCAGGATGACTAGAGAGATGGAATTCCCATTAGGAAAGCCCATTCCAAGGTGCTTCAGTCGGTGAGGTGATACTGCTGCTGCTTCTGCTGCTGCTAAAATAAGCACGAGAGGTGCTGGAGAGGGACAGCGCCAACAGCCAGAGCTTCTTTTTCTGGAATATTTTCTGTGGATTGAGATTTGTGTGATGTTTCATGCATGCCCTGCATTTCCATCTTGAGAAAGCTAGAGAAGATGGGGTCCTGCTTTAACATCTGAGGGGATTTACAGTTCAGTCTCATGCGAGAGGGCTCACGGGTGATTCCCACCAGAGTGGAGATGTGGACAGCAGGGTGTTGCTATCCAGGGCCTGCACTTAAATGGAACTTGGGGCTCAGTCTGATAGAGAATGCTGGCTGCTGAGAGGCAGTACACAGGGATCACAGGACACAGCCTGTGCCCCTGACAAATCACTGGAGCCTGCTGCCTCCTGGGTCCTCCTTTGTTTTTGCTGTAGGCATGTCAGCCCAAATGATGCCTGAGCTTTTCCTGTGAGCTCAGAGTCTGTGCTGATGAGTTCATTTTCCAACAAGACTGACTACTTCATCCTGTGGAGATGGGAGCTGCAGAAATTCAAACCTGCACATCATGACCTTGTGGATCCACAGGGACTTTAGCTTTACAGAAGCCACCCAGAGAGAACAAGAAACTATGCAGGAGCAGAAGGAGTGCTATTGAAGTTGGCTGGAGCATGACATTAAAATAGATGCTTAGCTCTTAAAAGCCCTGCCAATATTTTTGCTAACATGAATTACATTTTGCTTATGAACCACTACATAGGAGAGCTTCAACTGCAAACACGACATCCTCATCAGCACTTGGTCTAGTGGATTCTTTTTGTTTTAGGAGAGCAAGAGTCTTCTCATTGTGATTCCAGATTACATTCACCTAGTGGTACCTGCTCTTGAACTAATCTTTTGTTTCTGATTTGTGAAAATTTTAAAAATTGTATTCTGGAGCTTTTTTTTTTAAAAGAATATATGTCTTGCATATTTCTGGTGAGACTAACCCTTTGGAGTATCATAATTTTGATACTACTGTAAATATTATTGTTTTATGGACAATTTCACCAATCAAATTTCAGAGTAAAAAAGCAAAATTAATTTTAAAATACATGACTTCAAAGTATGCATTTGGGTATCAAGAGAATACAGGGATATCTCTGCCTGCCTGTCTGTCTGTCTGTCTATCTATCTATGAAAAAAATAGACTACTTATGATCCCTCAGTGATGATGGCAGAGTTCTTCCAGGACTCCTGTAGATAGACAAGGACTCAATCTTTTTTTTTTTTTTTTTTTTTTTGTATTTTAGGGAAGGGTCTGCAGGGTGTTCAGGGTTTTACTGCTACATTGGATTCTTAGTGACCCACCTGTTTACAGCCTTCCAAGAGCTGGGATTACAGGCACACACCACCACGTCTACTCTCAATTGCAGTCTTGGTGCACCCTGGGGATGGAGTCAGCACGGCAGGCTCCGGGATCAAACCCCCAGCCCCTGTACCCACTTGTAGGGGCTTTAATCCGCTGATCTATTTGGCCAGCCTGGTTCTATGTATCTTTAGCATACTGTTCTATATATCTTAAATCGTCTCCAGGTTGTTTATAAGACCTAATGTAATGTAAAAGACATGTAAATCATTGCCCTATTGTATTATTTCAGAAACCAGGACAACAGAAATGCCTATACATATTTGATATGCACTTTTTCCCAAGTATTTTCAGTTTCTAGTTAGTTGAATTTCCTGATATGCACTCTATTAATGCAAAAGGCTGACTGTACTTAAGGTTGATTGGAATAAGCAAACTATGTGCATTAGTTCTGGGAGGGGGGATTTGGTCTAATGGAAATAGGGAGAGAACTCTTGAATCAGTATGCTGGGGTAACAATTACCCTTCTGGACACACTCGCTTTCCCCACACTGTGGGTTGTTTCTGTCTGTGTCTTTTCCAACAGACTCTGAGAGGCTCAGAGATTGGTGTCATGGATTTCATACAGCTCCTTGTTTGGTGTTCTAGCTGCAGTTCTTTTTTTTTTTTTTTTTTTTTTTTTTTTTTTTTTTTTTTTTTTTTTTTTTTTTTTTTTTTTTTTTTTTTTTTTTTTTTTTTTTTTTTTTTTTTTTTTTGCTATGAATGAAAAAGAATGACTATTTGAATGTGCTTATCTTTATAACAATTGTGCAGTATGGAAAGTATGTGCTTTGCATAGTCTCACGCTCCTGTTATTTATTTCATGTACCACATTATATGCCCAGAAGAGCATTTAATGGGCTGGGCCATTGCTTCAGGGTCAAGGATGGAGATTTTTTTTATATGTGGCAGTGACAGTGCTTTGTACTGCAGTAGCATCTGAAGACAGGGACTTCTAATAGATACACAATAGCAGGGGCAAATGTCACACATTATTTTTCACAACTGTGGTGCACATTGAAAATGAAGTGCTCTGGGCTGAGTGATGAATAGCAAACCATTAATTCCTTCTTGTTTGTATATATTTGGCAGCTGAAATGTATACAATGTTGAAATGTATATAATGTGATTATCTGACCAATAAATGATGTTTGAAAAATGGAATATAGTGCATTTTAATATTCTATAGGCATGCCTTTCAGAGCAATTCAATTTAGAATTATTTTATAGACTAGAAAGGGTGGCATTTTCTGATCCTGTCCCATTTAGTTTGCATCCATCCAGCTCCATCACAGGTTATAAAAATCCCTTGCTTTTAGCTAGGAGCTGTTTCTGTGTTGCATTTTTATCCTTCAGTACTCACCTGAAGGTATTTCAAGGGAGGAATCTTTTTATCTTTTTTTTTTTTTTTTTTTTTTGTCTTTTTTGAGACAGGGTCTGGCTATGCAGTTGAGGCTGGTCCTGAGCTCACTTTTGTAGCCCAGGCTGGTCTCGAACTCGCACCGATCCTCTTGCCTCAGCCTCCTGAGTGCTGGGATTACAGGCATCGCCACCACGCCCGGCAGGGAGGAATCTTTGTTCTCTGTCCCACCTGTTCAGAAAATATGAAGTGTGCTCTCCTGTCTACTGCCAGGCTGATGTCTCCCAGTTCCTTTCTCATTGCAGGGACTCCAGGGCCAGCACCCGTCACTTAGGGAAGAGGTTTATTATGGCTCATGGTTTTAGAGGCTTAGTACATGGTTGAGACTACAAAGGAGGAGGGCATGGTAGAAGGGTCTGGTGGAAGTGAGTTGCCATTGTGGTCAAGGAGATGAGAGAGAAGAGCCAGGCAGGAATATGAATGCTTCTGGGAGACAGCCTCAGTGACCACCTCTACACAAACTCCACCTCTGAACAGGAGTCGGCTACAGCATCCCACCATCCCATCACCTTTCTAAGTCTCTACCTCTGAATATGGGTCTATGGGACTCACTTCCAGGTCCAAACTGCAGCATGATCTCCTCTCTCTCTCTCTCTCTCTCTCTCTCTCTCTCTCTCTGTCTCTCTCTCTCTCTGTCTCACTCTCCCTCTCTTATCTAGCTCTTCACTATATAACCTTAAGTGTATAGCTGTTTTGAGAGTTTCAAAGTGGCAGTTGACTGAGCCAGTCCCAGCGCCTGTATAGCTAGTGCACCATATAGTGCTTGGTGAACACTGCTTAGTCTGGAGAGTACATCTGGATAATTCTGGAACAAAGCAGAAGTGAAAGGCCAGCTTGCACATAAGTCTAAAGGGCTCAAGACCCCCTCTGATGAGGTAGGTTGGCATCCTGGGGCTTCATCGGACTTGTTTGTATTCTCATAGTATGCTGGCAAGGCAGAGGAGCAGGAGCAGAGGAAGCTTCTGGAAAGGAGCTGTGCGCCTTCTTGTTCCTACTCTGCACTCTGCATTTGGGAACCTTTAATTTAAGGGTTGGTAAGAAAGTCATTCAAATTATTCAAAAGGGTTTTTTTTTTTTTTTTTTTTAAAGTGGCCAACACAGAGACCAAGCTGTCAATCTTGATGAAGTTTCTATAGCTAGTTAAGCTTGGGTGAGCCTGTACCCAGCTTGACTCTAGCAAAGCCCAATTCTGTAGCTATGCATGGCTGGGCAGATTTCCAAGGAAAAAAACACTCTTTCTAGTATAAAGGGGATTCATCAGTTTTAGTTTAATTTTGTTCTTTTAGTAAGAGTAGAGGAAATCCTGTTTCTCTTTTTGCTTTCTCTTCTTCTGCAATTTCTGTATGTGTATACTGTGGGAAGGACGCTACCTGATGTTTTAAAGGGTAAAATAACAATCTTAGGTAAAATGTGAAAAATTAAGTATGAATGTTGTACATTGTAGAGTGGAGACTAAACTGAAAAAAATAGAAGTGTGAATAATATAATTCTAGATTTTCAGTAAACTTAGAGCTCCGACTCTTCTTTTTATGCATGTAAAATACAAAGCTCACAATAATAAAAGAGAGTCAAGCTAGCCAGTCAGCATGGCACAGACATCCGCTTTGGTTTTGTAGGATTTGTATTGCTCAAAACAGTATTCTTCACATAGCAACATGCAATATGTTGTAGTATGCTCTGACCATAGGGCATAACTGCTTTTGTACATATGGCATATGTCCTCCTCAGTAGTGCTAAACACACAGGCCCAATATAACTTAACATCAATAGAAACATATTTTATTTGAAGATCCTTTAAATAAAATTGTCTAGCTATAATAGCTTTTTCTAATTCTATTTAAATGTACATTCAAGGAAAGCCATGTTTTTATTGTGAGAAGCCTCTAAACATGCTTTTGTGATCCACAAATTTGTTTAGTTTTTAGTGAAGGTGATCTTGTATCATGATCCTTAAGGGAGTGGGAGTATGCCCATGGTGATAATTTGGGATAAAATTGAATGAACTCAGCTGAAAGCTTGTGGGGAGGCTTGCTTTGCCTTTTCCATGTTATGGATTATGTCTAGTTGTCTCCCCAAAGCCTCATGTAAATCATGTGGCAGAGGCCAATGGAGGAGCCATGCTTGGCTCGAGGGGCGGGGCCAGAGCACCATGGGCGGGGCTCGAGGGGTGTGGCCAGAGAGGTGCAAACCATTAAACTGCTAGCTTGCGTATGGGCCCCACAGTAGGCAGCTTCTGTGCAGTGTGGAGTGGGTTATCCTGGACACAGCAGGGCCCCAGCCTCTCCTCCAGACTCTGTAGAGCGGGGGCAGTATCTTGAAACAGCCGGAACTATGAATTACATAAATAAACCTTTTCTTTCCTCATTTTGAGGGTCGGGTATTTGTCCCAGCAACGGGAGAAGAGTAGCCAAGACACCATAAGTGAACATCAAGTTTCTGCTTTGAATCTTTTCTTCAGTGTTGACCTGAACTAGCTGCCTAGAATTCCAGAAAATTCTGTAATATTACTGATATATAACCTTGTAGAAGAAAAAGAAAGGGACATTTGGGTTACTTTGCAGACCATTAGGAGATAATGGCCAATCTTAATCACCAAGGAACTAAAAGACCTGTCACTTTGATTGACTTAGACAAAGCCAGAGCTTAAACTTTGGTTGTATCCACTCTGATTCAATCCTCCTGGAAAATGATACCTTGAGAGACAGGGCATGTGTGAATGTGACACGGACAGCTCACGGGACCCATTTTATCCCATTAAATTAAGCAGACATTGACTTAGGACATTCTGAGGGCTCTTTGTGTGATGGAGTAACCAAAGTAAAGCCTTCCCATGATGGAGCCAGAAGCTGAGGCTCAGAAGCAGGGCTGCCTGGCTCTCATTTACCTGGCATAGGAAGTGTGGTAAAAAACTATGGCCAATCTTGAAATATTAAAAAAGATCATAGTAAAAGACCACTGCCATGAGTCTGAGCACACTCACCCCATCACTCTTGCCACTTTTTGCAGCAACGCGGGGGTCCTTCTTGCTGAGGGTCTTCGGTTGTGTTGTCCTAGTGGCCTCCACGTCTGAGCTGATGCAAACTGTTTCCCTCTCATACTCATTTTGACTTTGGGGAAGAGTCAGGAACCTTACTGTGTAGGATCTGGTGACCTAAGTGGATGAGGACACATCATGTTTGATTTGATAAAAATTGCCATAAAAATTTTTGAATTGATTCAGGACATCAACAAGACAGTCACAAAAGACATTCAGAAAAAGCACTTTCAAAACTATTTTTGAAAGTGGGATGTGTCTGTTCAAATTGAGGGTGCATTTTGAGGGTAACTAATGGCAATGTGTCTTTTAGTAAATTAGAAAAGGTTTACGTATTCACCATGTGTTATTACATGTTGTTGTTTTACCACATCTCAGGCAGCAGAGACAGAATTAGAAGCCAAGACTTTCTAAGTTACATAAGACTTGTGTTCTTAATTAAGATGAATGGAGGTCTCGTTTCATCTCTGTGCGTTTGTGTGTGTGTACATTGGAATGTATGTATATTTTCCTCTGTGTGTATGAACACATGTGAGAAATGATTAAAATAAAGGATCTATATTTTTAACAGTTTCCCAAATGAACACCTAGAAGGCTCCAGGCATGGCCTTAAACTTGTACCTCCCGTGTGGGTGTCTATCTATCTATCTATCTGTCTCTATCCATCTATTTATCTATCCATCTATTATCTTTTTATCTAGCTACCAATCTCTCTCTCAATATATATGTATTCATTCACTCATTCATTCATTCATTTATCTGTTCACTGTTTGTCCATATAGCCATCTATCCACCTACTGCCTGTCTCTTTCTCATTGTCTTAGTTACTTTTTACTCGTTGCTGGGACAAATACCCAACACCCAAAATGAAGGAAGGAAAGGTTTATTTAGCTCACAGTTACTAGAGATTTCAGTCCATACTCGGCTGGCTCCAAGGCAGAGAGGCACATGGCAGACAGCAGCAGTTCATGGTGGCAGAACAGCAACAACATAGTGACAGAGGCAATAGACCAATCAGGGCAGCAGAGCAACAGCGTGAGTCTGTCTCTTTGTCTCTCTTTATATTACATGCAGGCTCTCTCCCTCAGCCTATCCACCTTCAGCCACACCCATAATCCCAGCCATGCTCAGATCGATGACCCCATCAGTACTAAAACACATAATCCCAGTGGATCATGAGTCAAGTCTCAAACTCTAGAAGTCCCTGCCCCATGATTGCATGAGGCTTTGGGGGGACAACTAGACATAAACCATAACAGTCATCTATCTATCTATCTATCTATCTATCTATCTATCTATCTATCTTTCTTTCTTTCTATCTATCTATCTATCTATCTATCTATCTATCTATCTACCAATTATAGTTGATACATTGTGTCAACTTGAGGAAAAGCTTGGCTGGGTTCTGGGCTATGGAGGCTCCATCCTGCAGGATGTGGAGGGCCTGCCTGTGGTGTGATTGTTTCCACCCTAGGGCCAGATGGGCCACCTCAGAGTGACTTGACACAAAAAATATATAAGAGGAGTTGAGGAAGACTTTTGTGCTGGACCTACCCTGTCTTGTTTCCTTGGAGAATTCCTGGTCGTTGGAGGAGTTGATCTTGCAGCCATGCCACTTTGGAAGAGCTCCCATCAATGCAGAATTTGGAAGACAGAGGCTTGATAGATGCCACAGCTGTTGCTCCTCCTCTGCCACCAAGAACTGTGTCCTTTGCTTTGGAGCCAGCAGAGTATGAACTGAAACCTCCCCAAACTGTGAGATAAATAAACCTTTCCATCCTTCATTTTGAGTGCTGAGTATTTGTTCCAGCAATGAGTAAAAAGTAACTAAGACACTATCTATCTATGGTTTTGTCTATCTACTTATCTCTTTCCACCCATCCATCCTCTCTCTCTCTCTCTCTCTCTCTCTCTCTCTCTCTCTCTGTCTCCATCCACCCACTCTTCTTATTTCTCTGGTGAGCTACGATCAATAAAAATTATGCTATAATTTTCTTGCCAGTCTTTCTTCATATTTTCCATATAATACTATACACATAGAAATTATTTTTCTACTCAATATATTATGATCTATTTCCAAAGTTATCTGAAATCAGCAATATTTAACGTACTGGAGCCTCTTAAGGATGGACTCTTGTCTTTCATCTGAGCTTTGGATTTTAGTTTCAGTATCAGTTTTACCCAAGTCACAGCGGAGACTGGTGTTTAGGCTATAAGACACACGAAGAGAACGGTCCACACATTCAAATGTTACTTCCCCGGAAAGTTGCCGGTCTATACAGTATTAAAAGATGGGAAAGGAGCAATGAGAGAGTCTCCTGATTATGCCTATGTTCCTCTGTCTGTACTGCACAGGTGTCCTCAGCCTGTTCAGATGTTAGACTTCCCTGGGGCCACATGAAGTAGAGCTCCTGGCTGGCCAGGGTGCAGGGCTGGGGGCTGGGACAGCAGCAAGTCTTCTGTGAGTGCAGGCCTGGAAGTTATTGTCCACCTGTTTTATTAGTTCAAAGTGACTTCATGGAGTTACCTCATTGGGTTAAGTCATTCAGTGTTACATCATTATTGTCCAAAGCTCTTACACTTACCATGCTTGCGTTACTCCCAGGCAAGGTGGTCATATACTCTTTGGTGCTGTACAGTCTCTTTGAGATGATGTAACCAGTGACTGCAAGCAGACAAGAAGCACTCAGAATCAGCCTTCACAACACCCACATCCTGTGCTCGTGGTCCCCGGCTGTGAGGGCATCCTTACCTCTGGGCATACCTTATTGCAGATATGTCTAGCCCTCCTTGTTTTCCATGTGGAAGCAGACTTTTTTTTAGGGTGATCCTGACTCACTGGCATTTGGGAATTAACATCTGGAAGCCATGTGTGCTCAGGTTTCTGTGGTTCATTGATTCTAGGTCCTTCCTGCAGAAAAACTAGGAAATAGTTGCATACTTAAACACAGCTCCTTTAAAAAATCTTTTATCCATTTATTTATTTGGTACAGAGATTGGACTTATAGTGATCCCCTGTCTCAGCCTTCCCAGCTCTGGGATTATAGCTTGTGGCACCATGCCCAATTTTGGTGGCCAGCACTGTGGTGCACTTGGAGTTCCAAGGCTGGCACAGCATGTAGTACCAGGGATCAAACCTGGGTCCTTGCGCTTGCGAGGCAGATACTTAGATTGCTGAGGTATCCTCTTAGCCCATATTTATATATTTAAAACATCATTTTATACTGATACTTCCAATTCAAAGTTTATATATCACACGGGTCGCCTGAACTTGTCTTGTTTCCTTAAAGGTGTAGTACGGCCCCTCTAAACCTTCCTTCATATTTGCCTGCATTCTCTTTTACTTCTTTCACCAACTGTATTTTTCTTACAATAAAAGCTTTGGATTTTAATATCTATGTACTAACTTACTTGCTTTTATCTATAGCAGAAACAAATGCTTTCAAACTTTTAAAATCAATACTAACCCTAAATTCTCTCTCTCTCTCTCTCTCTTTCTCTCTCTCTCTTTCTCTCTCTACACCTGGCACTTGCCAGGTAGGTTCTCACACCACTAGGCCATCTTGCCTGCCCTAAGATGAAAGTTTCTTGACAATTCCTTTTGTCCTTAAACAGATTCACACTGAACAATCACAGTCAGTATATTCCATTTGGTTAGAACATTTACTTTCTCTTTCTGGTTAAATTAAACACTGAAACAGAATTAGGTTTTATTATTTTAGGTTTGTACTGATTTTTATTTTTGAATTTTCAAAAATTTCTATAACTCCATACAATTTTGATAACTGGCTTTTACTGAATTTTCCCAGAAGCAATATCTATTTTCAGTCTAATGACACTTGTTTCCTTAAAGGCATAGGACTGTCCCTCTTAACCTTCCCTCATAATTGCCTGCATTCTCTTTTACTTCTTTCACCAGTTGCTTTCATTAGAAAAGTAATTCCATCCTGGGTGAGTGCTTATGATAATTCATGCATTCTTCATTTGGTGATAATCATTTCATAATAGTAACACAGTTAAAGTTTACTTACCACACAGTGGGTATGATTGTACTATGATTTTAAAAAAATATTATTGTATGTTTGCCATATGTAGTACATATGTTCATCATGGAGAAGGGGCGCGTCTACCCTCCCTCCCCCCCTCAGCCACAGGGCCCTTCTGACTCCACAGAGCTCTCACCCTCTGTCTGTTGACAGGAGCATTCTAAGTATATATGAAATAAGATATATATGCTATGTTACATCATCCTGAAAAAGGAAAAGAGATCTCCATTTTGTAGATGAGGAAAATAAAGATCCATATTAAGTAAGTAATTTGCGAGGAAGGCATAGCTAAAAAAAAAAAAGGAAAAAATTACACCATTCAATGCAAAATTCAGCTTTTTTTTTTTTTTTTTTTTTGTATTTTGCATTTTTAGGGAAGGGTCTATGGGAACAAGGTGTTCAAGTTCTACTACTAGATCAGACTTGTAGTGATCCACCTGTTTATGGCCTCCCAAGAGCTGGCATTACAGGAGCACACTACCGCGCTCAGTCTCAGTTGCTGTCTCAGTGCACTCTGGGGGGCAGGGCTGGCATGACAGGCCCAAGGGTCAAACACCTTGCCCCTGTACCTGCTTGCATCTGCTGCATCTGCTGAGCTATTTGGCTGGCCCACAAAATTCAGTTTAAACTGCACTCCTACTCTGTATACTGTATCTTCTTAAAGATTGAACTTTTAGGTACCTACCACAGAGACATCAAAAACAAAATCAGGGACAGATGCCTTCCAAGACTGTGCCCAGCAGAGCAGAGGCTGAGGACAGGGCTGGTGTGAGGCCTTGGGCATACAGCACACATCTGACGCAGAGGGCTCCCTTGGATCAGTGAGGAAACAAATGATGCGTGCTAGTGTGCTGCTTAGTTACTTGTTATAAATTATGCAATCAAGATCATTTTATTTCTGAACACATGGTCCAACAATCTATAAATCTGAACAATGGTACATCTGCCGGGGTGCAGAGTATAGATCCATTTGTACTTTATTTTATTTTTTTTTTCTGAGGCAGAGTCTTGCTCCACAGCCCAGCCTGTCCTTACAATCATGGCACTCCTCCTGCCTCAGCCTTCCAAGTGCTAGGATTACAGGTATGTGCTGCCATACCTGGCATATGGATCCACTTATCAGGGCATACTGATACACTTAAACCATCAGTTTATGTTGCTGTTTCCCATTCAAATTTTTATATATCATAGCTAAAAGAGTGTGGTTGTCATGGATTTATTTAGCTTCCCAAGGTATAACACTACAATGATCTTTCCTGGGAGGTTATTCACATCTTTGCATATAATGGCAGAACATTCACTGCAACTGGGCAAATCAACCCTGAAGAGAAATGGCCATAGGGGCTGAGGAGATAGCTCAGTAGAATAAGTGCTTGACTGGCAAGCACAAGGGCCTGAGTTCAGTCCCCGCTTCTGGAAAAAAAAGAAAGAAAGAGAGAAATGGCCACAGAAGTTGCACTGCCAGGCAGGAGGACTCAGGGGCTGCTGGGCTAGGCTGGCTGAGCACGATTCCCCTTTCTTTGGGATTCAGGCCTGTATCGCGTTGATTTTCTGCCAGGCCTGTTGGAGAGATCAGGGAAAATTGAAAATGATCAAATTAGTTTCTCTAATGATCAAAAGGGTATGCATATGATATGACTTCATTAAGAATTAAATAATCCACATGATTTCAAGGTTAATAACCAAAAACTACTCCTTATAACGGCTTAAAACTCTCAGAAGGCATTTGAATGAGGGGAAAAAAGACCTTTAACTAAGAACAGACACTTGTAGATTTAATAAGAAGTGATTTCACCTAATTACAGTTTACTTGACAAAAGGTACTCAAGGCCTCAGAATCTGACAAGCTTGAGCTGACCCAAGAGATTTAGTTGAACACAAAAATAAAGTTTTAAATGCAGTCAGAACTATGATTTCCTGAGTGAGCTTAGCAATTCTACATTTTGCTGGGCAGGCACTGAAAAATACCAAACCTGGTTGAAGAAAATAATGTGTGGGAATTGCTGAGTTCCTGGATTTCAGTGGTTGTTCCCATTGGTAGAAGCACAATTCAAGACCTAGGCCATATTGGTATAACATGCAATGACAAAATGTGGTAATTTATTTTTGTACTGGGGATTAAACTCAGGTCCTTACACTTGCTAGGCAAGCACTTGTGTCTCTCAGCTATTTCCCCAACCTGGTGAATGTTTACATCTAGAATTGATTATAGTAAAAGACACATGGACTCTTAAAACCCTCTCTCTCTCTCTCTCAGTTACACTCATCCCATCATCCTGCGATTTCCTGCAGCAGCTCTGGAGCCCTTCTGCCTGATGGTCTTTAGGTAAGCTGTCCTGGATGCCTCAGTGTCCTACACTGATTTCAAACCTTTCCCTTTCATAGTCACTTTGACTTTGAGGAGAAGCCAGAACTGTCCCAGTGCATGAGCCAATAAATAAGGTGGGTGAGAATACATTGTAATACTTTTATTTGACAGAAATTTCTATAAACCTTTTTATTGATTCAGCACATGAGGATAGCCAACATAGGGCAGACAATCAGGAAAGTGTACCTCCAGACTGCCTGGAAAAGTGACAAAAGCAGTGAGACTATGTGCACCAATCAGGGAAATGTATTCTGAGCAGGACTGACAGCCTATTGTAATAATTTCTTAAAAAAACAATAAAAAACATTCACTATCCTTTGTGATCACATAAATAGCCTTGCTTGCTACAGCACAATTCACGCTAGCTAAGCTCTGGAACAGCCTAGGAGTCCAGCAACAGTGCATGGGTAAAGAAAAAATGTGGAATGCATGCACAATTTAACCCTGAAATATGGCACTTGAGACTGAATGTAAAGCAAAATACATCAGACACAGAAATTAAGTATTGCAGAATTTCTTTTATAAGAGACACCTAAGAATATAAGGAAACAATAAAGGAGGGATGAGATGACAGGAAAGAAGAAGGCAGATTTTTGGGGATAGGAAAGGTGGTTGGGAAGGAGAGGGTGGGGAAGGGGAATAAAGTGGTTGAAATGATCCAAGTATGATGAGAGCATGTACTGATTTCCCAAAATAAGCATCATTATTCTGTATTACAAATGTGCACTCATAACAGAAATGTTTGAAAAAGTGAGGCTAATGTCTTTATGCAGAGCAAACCATGAGGAGCAAGAGAGATAGAACCCCAAGCCTGATGGCCAGCAGAAAGTGTTCATGTGGCACCACTGGAGAAAAGGGTGAGGGCTGGGCCTCTGGGACTCAGAGAGGGCTTGGTGCATCTTCTGAACTGCTGCAAGTCCACCCGAGAAACCCCAGCAGCTGTAGGAAATGAAGGTCTCTGGTTTTCTCCCTCACCCCACATCATTAGATCTCATGGAGCAGTTTCTAGTGGTGAGGATCACTGATCACTTTGGAGATCACAATTCTTTGTTCTCCCACCCCATTTTAACAAAGCTCATACGGTCCGTCTGAATTCTGAGATTTCCTTTTGCTTTTGTTTCATGCCTTCCATTTCTCCATTGAGATAGTCTCTACTTTCATTTAAAGTGAGCTTACTCTTTGACTGATCTTGAGCATCTTTAGAATAACTACTTTACAGTGTTGGTCTGGTCAGGTCATTTCAATGAGGTTATTTTTTATTTTTTTATTTTTGTATTTTAGGGAAGAGTCTACAGGGTGTTCAGGGTCACACTACTAGATCAGGATCATAGAGATCCACCTGTTTACAGCCTCTCAAGAGTTGAGACTACAGGAGGGCACCACCACGCCCAGTCTCAATTACTGTCTCAGCGTGCCCTGGGGGTGGGGCCCAGCAGGCAGGGTTGGGAATTGAACACTTAGCCCCTGTACCTGCTTGTAGGCACTTTAATCCACTGAGCTATTTGGCCAGCACCAAATATATTTCTCTGTTCTTTTTTTTCTTCTTTCTTTCTTTCTCTCTTTCTCTCTCTCTCTCTCTCTCTCTCTCTCTCTTTCTTTCTTTCTAGCAGTACCAGGGATTGAAGTCAGGACTTTGCACTTGCCAGGCAAGCACTTCTCTACTGAGCTATATCCCTGGCCCAAGTCTTGCCTTGATAATGGTGCTATTTCTATGGTCCTTTTTATGCCAGATAATATTAGATCCCAAATATCATGAATGTTTCACTGATGAGACTAGGATTCACAGCATCTCTCTGGAGGAGGTGAAGCCTTGTTTTCAGGTGCTAATTCCTCTGGCTAGTGTTTTAGCAACATTTCAAACTGCAGTCCTCTCTCACTGTGGAGAGCAGTGGCCTCTTTTAAGAGAATCACTGAGTGGTTCCAGAGGTCAGTCAGAATCCTGAGCCTCTTCCTTCTTCTGCTCCCTAGTTCTGGAGGTCGTGCTTCTCCTGGAGTCTTATCTCACTCCTAAAACCCGAAAGGCACTGGGTTTTCTACTGTAGCTTTAGTCATCCCTTGCCACCCTGGAACAAAAACCCTCCGCTGCCTATAATCTGCAGCAATGTAGCAGAACTGAAATGATACTACTTCTTTATTTCAAATATCAGCTAGTCTCCAAAATCTCTCTGGCTCCTATTCCTATTCAGAGCTGTGATGACATTTTGTACATTTTTTTTTCCAATGTGTGCTGATGCGTTTGAAAATTACACTACCAGAACAGAAGAAGAATCACTTTAGCTAACATTTCCATTGCTGGTGGCTATGAAGACCCTAGGTACCTCCTTGTCAATGTAAGAGTAACTAGTTACAGCCCGTCTTCTGTGGCTATCAGTGAAGAGTTCGGATGGAGACTGGTTGCTGCAGGCAGATGCATGCTGGTGAGCCAGGTACAAATCTTGAGAGCATTACAATGGACTGGTGCTTGGGACTGATGAGGAAGTATGGATCTTAAAGATATTTGAGAAATAAAACTGACAGAGCATGAGACACTAGCATTTGGTAAAGCAAAGAAGGGGGTTGTTTGAGAAGGAGTCTCAGTGTTTTTTTTTTTTTTTTTTGATGAGTGATTACATAGGTTGAAATGAAAGAAATAGGAGCAAGATTGTTCATGGGAAGGAAGTGGGCATACGGAATCCAGTTTTGGAAATTCTGAGGTTGGGAAGCTGTGGACAACCAAAATGGATATGTTTATTACATGCAATTTGATGTGTGGCTTTGGACCTTTAGCAAAATGCTTGGATCCAAGTCTTCCGGGCATACGTGGCGCTCAGCGGAAGGTTTATCTGTGGGCCTTGGTGGCTGCCGGACCCTAGCAGAAAGGGAATTCAAGGGACTCAGAATAAAGCTCCAGCGGGTTAGACAGAAGGTGAGCTGGGTCACTTGGACGGGCTCAAGAGCCGAAGGACCAAGTGGTGAACTCACTCAGTGATGCTGAGAGGAGGAGTCTCAAAATGAAACAGGCCTGTGGGTGGACGGACAGAAAGCATTCCGCACAGTGAAGGCCCACAGAACACGCTGAGTACTCACACAGCTCCTTGACTGACGTCCTCATGCACAGAAAGTAAACAAAAGGGCTGAGAGATAGCTCAGTAATCTAAGTGCCTGCCTGCCAAGCACAAAGACTTGGGGTTCTATCCCTGGTACTGCATGACCTGCCAGCCCAGAACCTTAGGCTTCCTGAACTGACCACCAAACCTAGCCTGGTGGCCCACATATGTAATCCCAGCACTGGGGAGGCTGAGACTGGAGGATCACTACTGTGTTTGAACTGCATAGTGAAACCCTATATAAAATAGTAAAAAAAGGCAACGCGTCTGGCTGTAGGCATCTCACTGTAGGCATCCTGCTATATTCACCTCTCACCTGTTCTCGATCACAGTGAGTCTGCTCTGGTGCTGGGGAGGAAACCACAGCCCTGTGCTGGTGCAGACCAAGCCCAGGGTGAGGAAGACACAGACAAAGAAATCAAAGGTTTCAAAGGAAAGCCTAGGAAACATCATAAACCTCCAGGGATGACATCAAGTCTGGAAGGTCTTAAATCACTCGCTCCTTTTATTACGGGCATGCTTCTTTCTCTGACATTCCACCAGGCTGTTTGTCTGCTCTGAATTCTTTAGAGTTTCGCTTTTATCACTTGCAACATTTAAATAAGACTCCTGACTTTGGACCTGTTAGTTATTTACAGAAAAATGGTGGAGCCCACCCTGTCCAGGATGAGGGTACTTGAAGACCCCTTCACTTACCAAGCAAGTTAGAGCAGCCCTGCTTCTCCTCAAGTTATTCCTCCTCCCCACTCCTCTTTACAATCTCATTGTTCCCAGCCAAACTGCGGAAGTGAGGCTAGTTCTTATCACAAAGTAGAAGGAAAAATAACTTCTTTATCTGGAGCAGAGCTACTTTTATTCCCAAGCAGTTTCCCAAGAGGCATCTGGGTTTTGTCAATGACATGCCTGCAGGGGTTAGGGAGCTGGGCCTATCTGTGAGATTCAAGAAAACTGGGTTGTATCCAGAACTTAAAAACAAGCAAGAGGGCTACAGTGCCCCAAACTGGTTTCTGAGGAGAAATCCCGTTCTGGCTTATGTCATGGCATGGAAGCCTGCGTGTGTGATGTATTTTACAACATTCTTCTAACACACCCTGTTATCACACCTTCTTTTAGGTCAGGGTTCCCTCACCTTTCTGGTACCAGGGATTGGTTCCTGGAGCACAACTTTTCTGTAGGTGGTGATGGTGGGGTTTGGGAGGATTTGAGTTCATTATATTGACTGCGCGCTTTATTTTCATTACTACATTGGACATTTTATTTCCATTATTAGTTCGTGCTCTTTGTTTCTATTGTTAATATTGTTAATATACTATGCACTTCACTTCTATTATTTCTTTATGCATTTTGTTGTTGTTATTGTTTTATAAACTTTGTTTCTATTATTGCTGCATTAGACTTCCACAAGGAGCACAACTTAGCTCCGCCGCATGCGCAGTGCACCCGCTAGCACTTAGGAGAATCCAGCCCAGCAGAAGCCGATGGGAGGCCGAGACCCACACCCCAACCGGCATGCTCAGTGTATGGCAGGGTCTATGCTTTTATGAGATGGGTCTGACAGGACATGGGGCTCAAGTGGGGATGCCAGGGAGCCCTGGGAGTGGATGGAAGCAGAGGCAGCAGTGGTACTCGTTAGTAGCTCACCTCCTGCTGTATAGCTGGCTTCCCAACATGCCGGGTACTAGACCACTATGCAGATAGGTACATTTTTGGTGCTAGAGATTAAACTACGGCCTTGACAGGTCCCCATCTCTGAGGCTGACACTTCTGAGTCGTGTTCCATGTGACTAGCAGAAGTATCACCTTCAGAGAGGGGTAGCACAAGTAGAGAGGATGCCCCAGGCCTCACACAGGAATGCACAGCAGGGTTGCAACCCAGCTTCTTCTTGCAGTTGATGTCTTCATCGAGTATGCTCCATTTCTCTTGGTTCCAGACCTCGCTTCCCTCCTCGCAAGATGGAAAATTTGACAGCAGAATTCCCAGGATTCTCCCTCCCATCTAGTTCAGGGGCTGCATAGTGCTAGCCTCTCTTGCACCTCTGAACAGTGGGGAAAGCCTTGTACTCAATCACCTTTTAGCTAATGAATGGGTGCTGCAATTCAGACACTGTTACATTACTAACATACTTTTATACAGCAATGATGATTCAAACCCCTGGGCTTGCTACAAATGCCACAGACAGGTGGAATCTGATGAAGAAACTTGTTCTTGTGTTATTATGGGCTTCCTGTGGGTTTCACACCACACAGAATCACTTCCGCATGGACAAGATGCTCAGTGGAAATTTTCTGTGGAGTTTTTCTGACTAGGCCAAAGGAGCATCGTCTGGGAGCATAAGGATGCCCAGTGCTTCTGAACATTCTGTCCACAGAGGGAAGGACAAAGGGGCACTGTTCCCTGCCCTTGAACCTGGCTCTGTGTGGTCTTGACTGAGCGGGTATAGCTGCAGGGACACCATGCATACTGGGGGGCTGGCCTCAGGCTGTGGATGTCCTACTCTCTGTCCTGAAACATGCCCTAAGAGGACTCAGGTGCCTGGGTTAGACATTTGAAGAACAACTGAAGGCTTCAGCTCCCTCTTGGGGTGCAGGGCACTGGGCTTTTGCAGGTAAGGCAATGTGACCCAGGTGCATCTCTCTACCTCCCCAACAGCTGCCAGCATGTCATGCTCGCTTGTGAGCAGCAGGGGCAGCTGCTGCTTCCCACACTAGATAAATAGATAGGCAAGGGGCTGCGTTCACATCACTGCACAAGCTCTGAACATTGTCAGCCACCCAGCTTCTGTGGAGTCTGAGGCTTCTACAGTGCATCATGTGCATATTAATGTTAATTATTGAAGGCAGTATTTATTTAGAGAAAAAATTTGAATCATGTAGGTCTAATGAAGACGTGGAGATTTCTGTGCTCTTTGCAGGTTCCTTTATGGAGCTGGCCAGCAACATGGGGGCATCCATGCTTCCTCATGGTCACCTGCCCTCTTCTTGTGCGGGGTCATTGATGGCTCCCAACAGCTCCAGTGCTCAGAGGAGCTTTGTAAAGGCCAGAGTGCTGAGAAGAGCATTTGCCAGCTTCCTGCTAAACCTTTCTTGTGTTTAAAGTACGCTTTGAGTTTCAAACAGTAAATAGCTGGCTCTTGCTTTATTATGGGGAAAGGTGGTATTGGTGCATGGGTGGGACAAGAAGCCCAGTGTAACAAGCTCTGCCTTGTAATTCAGTCCTAAAATTATTTCCTTTCAATGCAATTATTGAGGGAATTGATTTAAATATAATATCTTACTGTAAATTTCTATTTCCATATTTGTTCTTTGTTTCTTTCCCTTCTTTTTCTGCCTGTCTTTGACTTAAAACTGTATTGGAATTACATTTTACCTTCACTATAGACTTAATAGTTATATCTCATTCCTAGTTTTAATTGCATATTGTATTATATTATATTAATGTATGTCATCTATGTGGTTTGTTTAAGAACAGGAGACACTTTTACCTTTAAGTGATCAGTCTGCCTTCAAACAATACAGCATCACTTCATAGAACTACCTTAAAACAGTGTTTTGTAATTCATCCTATTATTTGCATTTCTGAACTGTAGCTATCATGTAGTTTACTTTTATATGTGGTATAAACTTTTCAATATAGTACTACAATTTTTTAGTACATTATTATATTTTTAATTCATTTTAATGAGAAAAAAGGTAAAATAACAATGAAAAAAATTTCAAAACAGGTTAGTAGGACAGTTACAATAATTAATACATTGCATATTGTTGTCTTCATAGTAGTTATTCAGAGGATAAGATACATGTTATTGATAAAATGATAAAAATTAAGAAAATACGTATATAATTACTTTGTTGGTAATTCACAGTACTTATATTTTCTTTGCATATGATAAACTTTCTATAAAAGAATTCCCTTTCCTTCTTTTATATCTCACTGGCAATATAAAGATGAATGAGTTAGAAAGAAGAAAGGAGGCAAGGAGGGCTAGGGGAAGATGGTTTTATATATCTTTATGGACCTTATGTTTCCAAATTAATTTGAATTGTTATTGATGCAGATATCTATAAGCTGGGTGTTGACTACTTTCAATATTTTTATGTACTTAATCTTGTTTATTTCCCTTCAGTATAGGCAGTTAACCTCAGATCTTTTGCACTGAGCTACATTTACCCTCTCTTTCCTTCCTTCTTACTTAATTTGACACAGGGTCTTGATGAGGTGCTAAGTCTCTAAGTTGCCCAGTGTGAGCTTCAACTTGTGACCCTTCTTGCTGCAGCCTCCCGGCGTTCTGGGATGATGGGCATGTGCACCACTGTGAGCTGCGAGCAATCACATTTAGTTATCGCATGCATCTTGTAACACGCCCACACTGTGGTCACTCCCACTAGGCAGATCCCAAGACTTGGAACGTTTACTTTGCTCAAGATTATCCAAGGAGGCTCCTCATCATCCTGGTGCAGCTCAGTCCCCTGGAGAAAATCAGCCTGAGAGGGCAGCACAGGCCCAGTGGGTACAACTGCTTTGCGTGATGTGTGCAAAAGCTCAAACAGCAGTAACTCATTCAGGACACAAAGACAATGCACAAACAGTAGGCACACTCAGGAAACAAGTATCCCACAAGGGAACGGCAAGTGGCCAGAGATGGAGAGTGCCCTGTCCCAGCTCATCATGGCTCCCTGCACAGGGCCTGATGTGTGACAAGGGCAGCTCGGTTCTCTGTGGATGAGACAGGAAAAAGGATGGGAGAAAGACCTGGAGAAAAGAGGGAGGGTCCAGAAATAGAAACAGAAAGATGAGTATAAAGATGAAAAGGACAGGAAGGAAAGCCCACATGTATAAGATATTTTTAGAAGAGAAATGAAACTCCCTGTTGGTGCTGTCAGGACGTGACTGCTGATTTGTGCACGTGTGCACTGCAGATGCTGCTCTCCAATGTCCGGGCTGCTCACCGCAGCAAAGGCAAGGCCTCCTCTATAAATAGATGGCCAGATCGATTTCCCATCCTGGCTGGGATCGATGCGCTATGCCTTCCATGAGGCCAGCAGCAGGGTGGCCTGGCTTTCCCCTGCAAGATGACAGTCAGCAGCAAGGACCTGGGGAGACCTCTATGCTCTCAGAGAAACTGCACCAGCCCATGACCGTAGCCTGAAAGGACCCGGGGTTGTGTCAGGGCTCCCGCCTGGTCCTATTATTAGAAGGTGGTTGATTGGCAGCTTTCCATGTGGCTTCAGGTCAGAGTTCTGGGGGTGAAGGCAGCCAGAGTTCCGGGGTGCAAGCTAAGGCCATGCAGGTGCCAAGTGAACATGTAGGGGACTTGAATCCCTGGGTCCTGGCCCAAAGTGCACAGGGATTGGCCACACAGCTGTTGACCTTGAGCATATTACTGAATCACCTTGAGATTCCGTTTCTCCTTTCAGAACAGTCTGAAGGCTTTCAACTGTGCACTGGGTCGCAGCCTCCAGCGGAGATGTCTGGCCTTGGGTATTTTACCCTCTCTCTTAACCCTGTTTCCCCACTCTATTCCATAGCACCGTGTCCTTTTGGTGACTGTGGGCACCTATGAGGAGGAGGCCTGCACATGGGTTTCAGGCAGGGTGACACTGACAAGAGTGGGACATATGCCTTATAACTTTTGCACTCTAGAAAGCTGACTGATGCAGGAGGGCTATAAGTTCCAGGGCAGACTAGAGATTTTAGCAACTTAGGAGGCTCCTATCTCAAAAAAAAAAAAAAAAAAAAAAAAAAAAAAAAGAAAGGGCTCTGGATACAGCTCAGTGTCTAGCTCAGCACCAAAAACCCTTGATCTTTCTGTGTACCCCAACACCCCAAGGATGTGCCACTGCTGGGTGGCAGAGACTGCTCACTCCTAGAATGCCTGTGTCTCCCCATCTGCCCTTAGGCCCCAAGCCCTCTGGGCAGGGTATCTTCCCTGTACTCTGGCTGCCTCAGCCTCGCTCTGAGCTTCAGGGAGCTCCTCATTATGTTAAGCTGAGGTCTACATTTACTCGCAACAAGTGCTTCTGTCCTTGCTGGTGCACACTGCTCACATGGAGGGCTCAGGCAGCCTTGCTGTGGGCGCTGGAGGATGCAGCTGATAGCGCTGAGTGCACCCGGAGGTGACACATTGACTGTTACTGAGCTGACCTCAGGGTCTCCCTGAGAAGGAAGGTCCCTCTGCTGCGACCCCAGGGCATCTGCACAAGTTTCCACTCCCAAGGCATCAGATTCTTCCCCATCAATGCATAGTGAGTGTAGCCTCTTTATGAATGAAACTGGTTGGATTCTTGCTGAGAAAGTTATAAAATATCACCTTTATACCTTGGCCTTCATCAGAGGGAGTGATGTGTGTGTGTGTGTGCGTGTGTGCGTGTGTGTGTGTGTGTGAGAGAGAGAGAGAGAGAGAGAGAGAGAGAGAGAGAGAGAGAGCCACTTTAAAGCCAGAGCCAGGCCTGTGGTCACAGGACCGAGAGCCAACATGTGGTGGCTGCCACAGCATTGATGGGATTTCTGGCTTTCCATAGTAGTTGAATGTGGATTTCGGGATTGTTATGGTTTGTTTCTAGTTGCTCCCCCCCAAAGACACATGCAGTCATTAGGGCAGGCTTCTAGAGTTGGTGATTCATTCATGATCCAGTGCTGAGATTATGGGTATGAGTGCTACATTTGCCATGGGGTGGATAGTGTGGATATAACATAAGGAAGGGAGAGAGACTTGCTAGCCTCTGCTACCCACTTCGTTCTTCACTGTTTTCTGCTGCTCTCTGCCCTGTGCGACTCTCCCTTGGAGCCAGTCGAGTAGGGATTGAAATCTCCAGTAACAGTGAGCTAAATAAACCTGTCCTTCCTTGATTCTGGGTGTCAGGCATCTTGTCCCAGCAACAAGTACAGAGTAACTAAGACAGAATTTTTTTTTTTTTTTTTTTTTTATAGTTGCACTTTCTCATGTTTTGGGGGACTGACTGGTTTGATTATAAGGGTAAACTGATGTGAGGGAAAATCTCATTTACAACTGATAGAGGCACTGTCTAAATTGGCTCCCAGTTTGTTTTCACTCTGTGATGTTATTTAAAAATCCCATCATGTGACTATTCCTCTAGTTTCTTTTTTTCATCTTTCACCTGGAAATGGACATTTGGATCACTTTCAGATTGTGAAATTGTCATCCTTATTTTCTTTTTAATGTATTTTAGTACAGGCTCTACCGTAGTGATCCTCCTGTTTCCAGCTTCCCAAGCTCTGGGATCACAGGCACATGGCATCACTCCCAGGCTGTGATTCTTACTTGTAAACCTACTATGAACATTCATAGACACGTGTTTCTGAGTCTCTCCAAATCTAAAAGCAAAACTGTTGGGTTATCTGACAAGTTCAGTTTTTTTTTTTTTTTTTTTGTACTGAGGATTTAACTCTGAGCCTGCCCCCAAAGCACAATCCCAGCATTTTCTTTATTTACTTGAGATGGGCCTTACTTAGTCAATAACTCATCCAGGAGCTCTTCCAGCTTGAGAGCTTCCTGACTTAGCCTCCTGGAGTCCAGGGAACATAGATGAGTAAGCCCACTCCTGGCTGTAATAAATGATTTTTTTTTTCTTTATAAAAGCTGCTATACACTTTCCCAAAGTGGCCATGAGTTTTGTACTCCCAACAGCAAGGCAGAAGAGTTCTCGTTGCTCCAAGCTATTCTCAGCTCTATCTATCTCCCGTCCTTTTGATATGAGCTAGTATGATTGACACAACATTCAGCAATAAGCAAAAAGCAACAGTCTGCCATAGCTCCTCCTCAGAAACACAGCGCTGACACTGCAAAACGCTGCTGGCAACCAGGAACTTCTCATGTGTGAAATAAGCAACTGAAAATTCAGCACTTTTTAACTTAGTTTTGCTTCTGGAGAAAGCATCAACTTCAAATCTCAGTCTTGTTCTTGTCACTTATCAGCTTTGTGAGTGATGGTGGTCAAGCTGATGGGCCACTCTGAGCTTCCGTCGTTCACACTGCAAAAGGCAGTGGTTTCTACACTCACAGAGAATTAAGATTAAATTAGGGAGCAGAAGGAAATAAGCATGGTCACTGTGGAGTCCATAAATTTAGAGAGGTAATTAGTATTGTTACTAGCTGTCAATTTAGATCTAGATTGGCCCCACAACGGTTTCATGTGCTTACAGGTGGGGCTTTTGGAAGGTAAATGGATCACGGGGCACTCAGGCAGTGGTTCTCAACTTTTCTAATGCCGTGACCCTGCAATACAGTTCCTCATGTTGTGGTGACCCCCAAACCAAAAAAATAATTTTGGTGGCTACTTCAAAACTGTAAGTTTGCTACGGTTATGATTTGGAATGGCTTTAGGAGGTCTCTGTGTTTTGGTCATTTGACCTCTGCTGGGGTCGCGATGCACAGGTTGAGAACTGCTGCTTAGGGAATTCATCTATCTGAGCTCAGAGCTGAATGCACTATTAGGAGGTGGGACCTGGCTGGAAGAGGTGGCCCTGGAAATGTGGCCTGCAGGGCTTTAGCTCCCTCCCAGCTCCTCCCTTCTCTCCCTTCTTTCTTTCTCCACTTCCTGGACTTTATGATGTGAGCAGCTGTCTTTCTCCAGACCCTTCTTGCCTTGGGCCTCTAGAAACTACTAGCCACAATGAGCCTTTCCTCTTTAAATTGTGGCTCTCGGGTCTTTGGTCCTAGCAAGAAGAAAGTGACTAAGATGTTATTTTAATGGCCAGTAGGGAGAGAAAAAAGAACCAGGAGCCAAGGGTTGGAGATGTAGCTCAATGGTAAGCGCTCCTCTGGCAGATCAAGGACCTAGGTTCCATCTCCAGCATCATGGAAGAACAATCTTTTTGTGGATAAATCAGAGGCTGTCTGGTTAGGCAGACTGCCATCTGGATTTGGACGAATGGGAGAATCTGCTTCTCTATAACCTGAAGAAGGAAGGTCATGCCAGTGACTGAAAGCAACAAGAAGGGCATGGTGTCGGGGGATGAGGTCCTCCTCAGGGGGAATCATTGAAGACTGGACATCCTTGAGGGGTTACAGGGCCTGGAGGTCTACATTCAAAGGAGATTTAAAACCCTTTAGAGCCGGGCGTGGTGGCTCACGCCTGTAATCCCAGCACTCAGGAGGCTGAGGCAGGAGGATTGGTGCGAGTTCGAGACCAGCCTGGGCTACAAAAGTGAGCTCAAGGCCAGCCTGAACTGCATAGCGAGACCCTGTCTCAAAAAGACAAAAATAAAATAAAATAAAATAAATAAATAAAAAAAAAATAAAACCCTTTAGATTAGGTCTTCTTTCTAGGGAATGAAACCTAAGAAGGGAAGTTCAGATTCTTGTGGAATTGGTTTTCTTTATTAATGGTGCCTAATGGCCTGTAATTAAGGCACAACTTGTTAGCTAAACCAACAATTACCATTTGTTTGAAGCTCAAAGAGAGGATAATGAATGGCCTTACTCAGCACTTTTCCCTCCATTAATGGCTTGAGCAAGAGTTGGTTGAGATTCAAAGCTTCTCTCTCACTCACTTTCAGTCTTGCTCTCTCCCTTCCTCTCTTTCACTCCCGGCTCCCTGTTTTTGTCCTTCTTTCTTTCTTTTCTTCTTCCTCTTTCCCCATAACCTCCATACCATTCAGTCACATGCACACATATGCGTGTACACACACACACACACACACACACACACACACACACACACACACGGTGGAATTCCTGGACTTACACAGAAATTAGCTCTCGTTCTTGTTGAGCATTTCAGGAAATCTGCCCTCCAGATAAAACTGATCTTAAGACTTCCCTTACCATGCCACCCCATGGCAGCTTGCCAAAGTTCTTCCAACTGGAGCCCCAGAAGTATGGGCAGTCAGGCTGGTAACAAAATGGGCAGTGCTTTGTTAGATGGCAGAACAACAGAAGAGAAGGACCGCCCACCCTGAAGGCACAGTGCGGCTGAGCAGGAGATGGAAGGGACTTTGGCGCCCAGGAAATGTGCAGATCAGTCGGGGGGCGGGGGCACCCAGACCAGGAGTTACCATTATTCTGCAAAAAAAATAGACAGGGCAAGATTGGGGATAGGGGAAGATGGGGTTCCAGATGGGGAATAAAGGGGCTTTAAACTTCTCATATACTTCTGGTCTCAGGAAAAGAGCCACTTGTTTGGTCATGGCTATTTTGTGGATCCTTGGGGCCAGGGTGAGTAGTGTTGTTGTGTGTGTAATAGGTAGGGAGATGACAGAGGTGATGCGCTGCTATGTTTGGCACCTAGGAGAGCCAACCTCGAACATAGGGAGGGACTAGATGGGATTTCTCTGAAGATCTGCCTTCCATGAATAAGAAAAACAGGGCTGTTCTCACATTTTTGGACATAGGCTAGGGAGTGCATAGCTAAGCTAAAGCACAAGGCAGGGTGTGTACTCGGTAGTACTTGATGGCTTTTCTCATAAAATATTCTTTAAAAAATTCTTTAATTTTTTTTTTACTTTAATTTTGAAATAGGGTCTCAGTAAATTGCCCAGGCTGAGCTTGAACTCAGAATCTTCCTGTCTCAGCTTCCAAAGTGCATGTATCCTAACTACTTCTTGCCAATGCTATTACAATAAATTTTTGGTACTTAATACCAGAGCCTGCACACATGCCTTTCAAAGTCCTTAGAAGGTAATGTAACAGGTGATCTGATCACGTGTATCTCTGCTATGGTGAGGGTGCTGTGCTGCTAAAAGCCTGAGAAAGCAGAGAGGCTGAGAGGGAGAGCTAAGACTTGGGGCCTGAGGTCTAGTCCTAGATCTGGCATTTATTCGCAGTGGTGAGTTTTCAGCCTCTCACACTTTTTTTTTTCTTTTAAAAGGAAGTTGTCTGGTGTGCAGTGTGTGCCTATAATCCCAATTCATAGGAAGCTGAAGCAGGAAAATGTCAAGGTTGAGACCACCCTGAGTTGTGAGACCTTGTCTCAAACATGAAACTGAAATTTGAAAAATGCATAATCTATAAATACTTCTTTACACGTGCTGGGAAGGCTTTAGGAGCTGAATAATTAGTGTAGAAGTCCACAGAATGATGGCTGCTGTGTAATCGCCATCTCACACATAATCATAGCTACCAGTTATTATTATGAACAAAATTATGCCCTTCACCACTCCACTTCATATACAGAAGCTAACCGAGCCCTCAGTGTAATGGTGTCTGGAAATTGCTCCCTGAAGAGGTGATTATGGTTAATTAAGTGATGAAGGTGAGACCTTAGCCTGACAGTGCTGTCCACAGACAGCTCAGGCCTCTCTCCTCTTTTCCCCTCTCTGTCCACATAAGTGAAGACCGAGTGAAGGTACAACAATAGGGCAGTGAGCTAGAGGTGCTAACCAGAATCCCTATTCCATATTTGCCACAACTTGGTCTTGTTCTTCTGGTCTCCAGAACCTAAGACAATAGGTATGTGTAATGAAGTCACCTGGTATCTATGAGCGGGCCACAGAACTTATGAACTTGCTTACATTGTATAGCCCCAACTGTTACTATTCTTCAAGTACCTATTAATAGGGACAAGAACAAGTGGCAAAGAAGGGCAGGCAGGGTCTGGCAGCCACCTGCCACTCGCCATGCACAGCCGAGAACTCCGTTTCCATCCCAGTGGCCCCAGAGACTCTCTGCTTTAGATCCACCTAACCCTTCTCCATTCACAGATGCGACGGCCACTTGTGCTGATCTGTCCACCCCAGTGGGTTAAGATACACCTCGAGCATTCAGAGGAGGACACTTCTGCAGGGACCTGGGTGGCCATGGAGGGTGACTTGGGGTCTGTATCTGGTCCCTCTTCTTCTTGTCTGGCTCTATCCTCCACTCTGCTTGTGGCCATCATGAATTCCCGATATAGGAACTTGTGCATTTGCATAGGATATTTTAGAAAGTTAATAAAAGTAGAGTCAGGGAAGCTTCCAGAGAGATTTCTTTCAAGTCAAGCCCATAAATACTGTGGGAGGCAGAGGTCCAAGTGTACAGAACAGATAGGATTACCTAGGTCAGCCATCACACAGTCAAGTAATGATGCTATCATTGCGTGTTCCATAAAGTTAAACAACTTGGCTAAAAATAGAACTACTACTTCTCTTTCTCCTCCTCCCTCCTCCTTCTCCTTTTCTTCTTCTCCTTCCCCTTTCCATCCTTCTCCTCCTCCCCTCCTCTTCTTACTCCTTTTTTTTCTTCTGCTTCTTCTATCCATTCATTTCCCACACAGTCTACGGCTACAAATAAAATTACACTTGAAGTGGAATTCAAAGAGTTGAGCAAGATGTCCTGTGACACTCATCATTGTGCAATTGCAGTGGCTTAGTTGAGACTTGGATTTAGTCTGGATCCCTCTGTCTTCAGCCCAGCAGTTCACAACCTTTTTGGCATCAGGAACGATTTTTATGGGCGAAAATTTTTCTATAGATGGCAGGAGAGTGGTTTTAGGATGATTCAAATGCATTACATTTATTGTGTGCTTTATTCCTATTAGTAGTGCATTGTGCACTTTATTTCTAGTATTGCACTGTGCACTCTGCTGCTGTTGTTATTACATTAGATGCTCACTAGGAGCACATGGCCCCTGTCTCTTGCATGCACAGCTCTCGGTAGGATCTGTGCTTTTGAAAGAATCTTGTGCACCCTTACTGACAGGAGGTGGAGCTCCCTGTGAGTCAAATATACCCTGTGTACCTTTAACTTGGCAGGGTTAGCAGAGCTTGTGGGAAAGTTCCCAACACACAAAAACAGCTCAGTTTTGGCCTTGTTTCTTCCTCTTCTCATGACATTATTGTATTATTGTTATTTTATTTTTACATTATGAGCTTTCTGCAGCATGCATGAGCCTTGAATTTGGAAGAGGCTGATAAAGGGCTCCATGCCCCCTTTGAGTTTTGGTTTTACTATCCACGCAGTGAAAATGATATCCCTCATATTTCCTTTCCCTGATTCTCTTTCTCTACCTGGAAAATAGCTGTAAAAACCAGAGATGAGCAACTCCAGCCCCAATAAGGCTGTCCTACTATCTGTTGTCACCACTCCCTTGGCTCATTGCTTTGTAAGATAGATGAAGCTGGGATGGGCTGGCGGGGCTGACGGTTTAATCCTGAATTTCCAATGCTGATCGTTTTCCAGATATTTCTTATTTTCCAGGAAACACGGGATTATTGTTGTTCAGGCTTAAATTAAAAAGCTGGGAAGAGTTTTACTGTAAATCAGCACAGCCAGTGCTGGAAAGAAAGGGACTCCACTTCTCAATATCTCTCCATAACTAGTATAAAACTCAAAGTCTCTAACCAGGAAAGTAATAATTTCCAGTAGAGAATTATTTACATGTCCTTTCCAGCCAGAAAATCATTGCACATAAATATGTGACACTATCGTAACAGCCTACTGGTATCATTGGCTTCAAGTCCTCTGTACATTTGCTTAAGTTACAAAGCAGGTGTTTTTTGTCCCTGCACTAAAATATTTTTTCCACTGATATCAGCGATTGAATCCAGGGCCTTTGCACTGAGCTGTATCTCTATACCTTTTCACTTTTATTTTGAGACTGGGCCTGGCTAAGTCCCTAAATTGCCCAAGTAGAGGTTGAATTTGCAGTCTTCCTGCCTCAGCCCTGCCGAAGTGCTGGGATTACAGGTGTGCATCACCACACTCAGCTCGGAAGGATAGCATTTAAAAGCTATGCATCCATGTTAAAAGATGGTGAAGCGCAATTCTGGGCTTTGAGTGGAGAAGCAAGCCTGACTCCCTGCCTCTGCCCCTTGCTGTTCTTTGGGAAGTCTTAGGTTTTTAAAGTATTCTTAAGGCCAAGGATCTGGGCAGAGTCTCCACAGTTGATTCCAGCACAGTGATATTAGGCAAGTCATAAATTCTGTGCACTCAACCCTAACCTGGCTACTGAAAATATTTACAGAATGAATAAATAATGTAGGATGTTTCAATACAAAATGTTGACTTTCCGGCAGTTTGGCTAAATGGCAAATCTTTATTAGGCCTGTTTGAGTTTTTTCTCAGCAGGCAATATGGGATCTCTTTCTTTGATAATAACATTGCAGATAAAAAACAATAATGAACATTTAAAGGAAATCTTAGGAGATCAAGACAGATCCTGAAAGCGATGAGCTTGCTGTCTGAGCAGTACCCTAGCAACGCAGCAGTGGTTTTGGTTGAAAGTACATCCTGCAATTTCCTCAAACCCACGCTGGTAATAACTTTTCTCAGCCCTACTGTTAGAATGACATTTTTAAATCCCAAGAAATTGAGTTTTTAAATAGATAATTGAATTTAAGGACTTAACATCATTTATGTAAATCATGAAACATAGCACAATTTACTTAATGATTTAAAACATTATACTTCACTATCAATAAAAAGCTAGAAATCAAAGAAGAGCTCTAAGTGTCATCTCACAGTCAGATCTGTAGATACAGACATTGGGTGTCATCGAAGTTGGCCACTAGGAATGTCTTCCCTCCAGGACACACATCTCTCTCCTCTTCTTTTTTATATCTTTTATTTATTTATTTGGTATAGGATCTTGCTATGCAGTTCAGATTCATCAGGATCCTCCTCCGTCTTAGCCTCCCCAGCACTGGGATTACAGGAGGGTACCACCACGTCCATCTATGGGTCGTACTTAGTGGTTTCAGGCTGCAGACGCTCACTCCGTGCTCTGGATGACTGCTGAATGGCAGTATTGGAATGCAGAGCCTGCGTCCTCTGACTTTGAAGATTGTCCTACGCCCTTTGTCCCAGAATCTTTTCTGTCAGTGGTAAGATTTTCCCAGTTTCATCAGATCTTGACCAAATGGTCCTTGCAACCACCGTGCAGATTCACCTGCCGCCCTGTCACTAAGATGTCTTTTTTAAAATACTATTTCAGGAGGGGAATCATGCACCTGATAAATGGCCATATAGATGCCAAACCTGGCCCATCAAGGGCAGGCGGTGCACAGAGGGTGATGGAGACCACTAAAGAGATAAGAAGGAACACAAAAGCAGAATATGATACCCACAGAAAATAAGATTTTTAATTTTATTTGTTTTATTATTTTATGTATTTGGTAGAAGGTGTCCAAGGTCTCCAGGCTCTCACTCTGATATAGGGCTCACAGTGATTCTCCTGTTTTTAGCTTTGCAAACACTGGGATTACAGGCGCTCCATCGCACCCAGTGTCAATCCTGGTCTCTGCATGCCCCAGGGGTGGAGCTGGCTCTGCACACTGGGGATTGAACCCCTGACCACTGAGCTCTGCCTAAGCAGGAGCTTTAGTGGGCTGAGCTATGTGCCTGACCCTCCCACAAAACATAAGGAGGCGTGAAAACCCCAGGAATCATGAGGAATGATAATTTAACTCTTGATATTTATGTGAAAATGGTTGCAAAACGTTCATCATGAATCAAGCAAGTAGATCAAAATTTTAAGTAAAGACGGGATTTGACCTGTACTTGGCTAATGCAGGCTCAACCTGCTGCACCTTTGCTACCTGGTGACCTTGAGGAAGGAACAGGGAAGGAGAACAGAGCCAGAGAAAATGAGAATCAAGACAAGAACCACTGGTTCTCTCACCCCCCCAGCATTCTTGGGATGGAAAGGGGGCTTCCTGGACCTCAGAGATGTGGCTCCAGAGAGGTGATGGTATCAGGAAAAGGATGCAAACTTCTTGAGGAAATGCCCAGCCTTATTTCCTGTGGGGAGAATAGTATGTCAGAGACCAGTTTTCCAGCCTGGACTGCTACACTAACTCGTTATGGGATGTGTGGCCAATTTTTTTCTTTGAGTCTCAGTTTATCTCTTTCATAAAGGAGAGTTTAAAGACTGGTGTTCTCCAAGATTTTCTCTAGCTCAGATATTCTAGAAAGCTCTTGACTAGCAGTTGTAAGGATTAACACTCTGTTCTTTGGTCTATATGGAAGTGCAGAGTCCCAGAGAAAACTTTGACTGCATGAGATGCAGACATCTGCCATCTGTCACCTAATAGCCTTTCTGACCTCTTCTTCTTTTGCTTGGGGGTGAACAGATCCCAAGAAAAAGCTAGTAGATATTCCCACACCAGTCTCCAAAGCTTATGTACCATTGTACCATTAAGGTTGACAGAAGTATTTATTTTCTTGTGGCTATATAGTAACCCCATAAGTGCATTTGTATTTAACATAATAGTGATTGCATAAAGATCAATCATTGAATAATAATGTCATCTAAGAGGCAGTGTGGCACAGAGGTCTTCTCTCACAGACAGCTTGCTGGTGTAAATTCAATGTCTTCTTCTTATCAGGTGCACTGGTCAGGTTACAGACCACATGCAGAATACAAGAGTTATTAGCATACCTTGTGGTTAAGAGGTATGAGGCTGTTAGCTGGGTGACTGACAGCCTAAGAAGAGCACTTTAAAGTAGTAATCTCAGGGCATATCTGCCCACTAGGCATGATGGAGTGAACCGAAGGTGTGAGACTAAGTCCTTTAATTTAATCCCTGACCTTGGAGCAAAATCAAAGACGTTGAGAGTAGGTGCACTGGCTGGGGTGTGACCTGGGGGCACAGATGAATGACCTTGTCCTGTGAGAGTGGGGGAATTATAAGAGGTTTGGACTGCAACTGGGAGGAGTGGTGCTTGACAAGGACACCAGGGGTTGCCAGGTAGACTGAGCCTCAAAGGGTGAGAGAGAGCAATGCCGAGCAGAGGGCCAGGTCTTTTCACCCGTGTAAAGCATGCACAAGAACATGGTTAGCAACACAGATTTCTGTTCCTGCCTCAAGAAAGGGTGTGGAATGGGGGGATTGGGCCTGAGAACCCAGCACTTGGCAAAGCCACCTGGACTGTGCAACCACAAGACAATTATGGAGTTGTATGTTTAGCCATGTACTCACCTGTGTCCTGGGATAGGGCCTGCATTCTCCGCGTGACATTGCTCTACAGATTAAACAAGTTACTAGGTGAAAAGTGTTTGGAATGGTCCCGGAACAAGATAGTTGCTCAGCACAATTTTTCTGTTTCACAGTTTTATGTGTTGATTTGAATGTATTGTAGGGGCCCAGAGCTCGCAAAACATTGTTTCTGGATGTCCTTGTGAGGGTGTTCTAGGAAGAACAATAATATCTGAATGAGTAGATCGAGTAGGGATGACTGTTTTCTCCAGCATGCGTGGGCCCTGTCCTATTCACTGAGGGCTTGAGCAGAATTAGAAGGTAAGGAAGGGTGAAGGAGCCCTCTGACGGAGCTAAGAGATCATGGCTTGGCATTAGCACTGTGGGCGCTAGGATTTGGCTCAAATCACCCCACCAGCCTTCCTGGTTGTGCATGGAACATGGAAGGGCCTTATGGACCTTTATAATTTCATGAGACAGCGCATTCCCACAATAAATGCAGCACATGTGTATGTGTCTATCCAGTGGTACCTCATTTCAGGAACCTAAGTCATTCCACAATTCCCAGGAAGATGGCTGTGGTCATGTTCCTCAGCCAAGGTGGAGTTTGCAAGCAGAAGCAAAGAACACTTCTGTTCAGAAACTGAACTGGTGGTGAACAGAAGCGTTCATGAACTGAGGCGCTGCTGTACTTGCATGTGCTCATCAGCACAGTATTGGTGCCTATTAGCATATTAGCAGATTACTGGTTCTGTTTCTTTAGGGGAAGCTGAACTATAAATTGGCGCTGTGTAGAGAAGAAAGAGGAGATAACAGATACAGAAATGTGGCTGCTTTGCCCAGGGACCAGAATGGCATTTTCCTGACATTTTGTGGCTTGTTTTCCAGAGTGACTCTTAAGAATTGAATCTCACTTTCCTTGTACTGTTCCACAGGAAGCCAAGGGTTAGACATTTAAGTAATTGACGGAGCATGCTCAGGTAGGAGAAATTTTGTTCAGTAGAAGTTCAAATTTAGCTTATTCCCTTTCAAAGAGGTGTGTGTGTGTGTGTGTGTGCGCGAGCACGCACTCATGTTACTGAGGAACGAGCCTTGGGCTTTCACACAGAGCCATGTTGCCAGCTTTTATTTGAGACAGAATTTTGCTAGCTTGCTATGTTGCCTAGGTTGCGCTCGCAGTGACAGTCCTCCTGCCTCAGCCTCCCACAGTGTTGAGATCACACATGTACACTACCACACCTACCCAGGAGATATTGCTTCCTATAGATCCAGAGACAGGTAATTCTAATTCCAATGTCATCCTTTACTTGTGGAGAGTTGTTAGACCCTTCTCTCCATAAACCACAAATAAGTCATTTCTAAAGTCATCATAGAATCATAGTTGGAGCATCTAACCAAACATTACCAGAACAAAAGCAAAGTTAATCTCAAGTCTTCTGTGTTACAGCTCCTATACCACATTAAATGTGATTTCATAAGCTACAGCACTGTGCAGTAGTGTGCTGTAAAAGCCATAAGGCTTATGGAAGAAATGAGGTCACAGCAATGAGGATTTTATCAATGATTCAAAGTCACAAAGATAAGCATTCAGTAGAAGCAGGAGCAGTGTGGTGTATCTGTTAAATGGTTAAGTTACATATGAATACCAGAAGAAAGAAAGCTGTTTAACTTGGGGAGACCTGGACTTTGCTTGTGGAATTCAGAGCCAGAAGGGGGCAGCTTGTGAGCTCCTATGAAGTGCAGGAAGGAAAGTGGTAGAAATAGAGAGATGCTGTTCTAGCTGGGGCTGTAAGTGGGTGGAGTTCTGCTAGGCCATAGCCACTGCTGAAAGGATGAGGCGTGTAGTTTACAAGTCCTTATGAAGTTCTCAGGTCAGCCATAAGACATTTCTGGTAATAGGAAGACTGTTGATACAAAATCTATTGACACTGGGCTGAAGTTGTTCCCTGATACATCGATTGTGCTAGAGGAGATTCATGTTTTCAAAACAATGACTATAGCAAAACTTATTGCTTCCAGACCAAAAAACCTACAGGGAAAAATACAGAATGGTATTGAGAGATAGGTGTTGACAGGGACATAGGCTAAGATGTCCTCATTTGGCAATCGGCAGTGTGAAAGCTTGGCCCTACAGTAACAAAACCCAGGTTGCATTAAAAAAATAAGCTTGATAACAGCAGCAGCCATAGCATTAATAAAGATTTCACAGACAGGGATCTGTGTAGGAAAGATTATATTAAGTGTTCAAACATACAATTAGAGGGACTCTTTTCTACATATGACAGAACCAGCTCCCTCCTGGGAGGCAGAGATTGGTCAAGAAAGGCACTTAGGTAGCTGATAGCACATGGAAACCACTGCTTGCTTGGAGTTGGGTCTGGAAAGCTTCCTACCTGCTTCCTGGGAGGAGACCATTCCTGGATTGAGGCCAAGATTCAAGTCTGAGCAAGCTGAGTTCTTTGTTTTCCATTATGCTCCAGACCTAGAAGTCCCTCAAGAACCTCCTAGCTGGGGTTTTTGCAAGTTGATTGCATTATGGGAGCTTAGAACTGCCTTTCTGCTAAGAAGCAGGACCTGGTGGGAAGGGACAGTATTGGGGGATGGCCCAGAAGGCTTCACCATTCTCCCAGGCTCCTCTATTTTCTTTCTGCTTCCTGTTCACCATGAGGGGAGCAGCTCTCCACTGCCAGACCCTTCCCCCTCGATGCTGCTGCTCTCGAGCAGCTGACCATAGACTGAACCATGAGCCAAAATAAGCCCTTGCTCCTTTTAGTTGTGGGTATCAGGTACTGTGTCCAAATGACAAGGAGATTAACTAAGAGAGCACCATTAGGCTCTAGCACAAGCTTTATACTTATAAGATGAGAGGCCTGAGACACCAGCTTAAGAGGACAAAGAGAAGTCTTCATGTCATCCCTTGGTGTCTAACCAGGCTCTGGGATCACAGAGCTGTGTGGGACACACTGGCAACCAGAAACCTGATGGTTTTCATTACATCAGCTAACTAAACACAGATCATTGTGTGGTCAGTGGGGGGAGGGGAGCCAAGGGACTCTTTAATGACAAGAGTCAATACTCAATATACCCTGAGTAAAAACAACAATTAGTCCACATATATGCCAACTCAATATGATCCCCAGTATATCAACAAAATGGCCTCTGGTTTTCAGCAATTTTCTCTGGGTTCTCATATTTATGATGACGTTTGCAGTCAGACCGATATCTTTTGATCATTTCCCAACTTATCTAAATTATCCCTGCACATTATTCTAAAAATTGGGAAGAAATGACTTTAAGGGCAAATAATTTTATATGATGCTTCAGTTTGAGCATTTATCCAGCTGGGGAGTCTGGGGATAGGATGACTTCTGCTAAGGGGAACCGTCACAGGATTGTTTTCTTTTCATTGCCCAAGAAGGCCAAATCTTCTTTCAGTTCAGTGAGTCTGGGAATTCTCACAGTTTTCTGGAGGCCCACAGAGCTTGTGGTGGGCTGAGGGAGAAAAATCTTGATTTCAAGGTTTTCTGTTTCAGAGCAAGAAGGAATCCAGGAACACCAAGGCCCACCAATCTCGACTTGTTTGCTCTGTTTACTCTAATTTTGTGGGTTCACTCTAAATTGTGCCCAGGGGTGGTACAGAAGTAAGATACACTAGCACTTACCGTATCAACCATGATTACTAGTGCAATTATTTTCAGGGGTCTGTAGAGAAGATTGGTTTCAGACTTTTATTTTTATTCCATCGAAGTGTATGTCCTTTCAAAAACAAACCAAATTCCTTCATGAATGTAAATCTCTTTCATAATGTTATAGCACTTATTCTAATACATCAGGGAAGGGAGTAATATATACCACAGGCAAAACTTGGCCTATAGTGTGTTTATGTATGGCCTATGAGTAAGACTACATTTCACATATTTAATGGATAAAAACAAATACAAAGAAGAGCTGTTTCTTGACCCATGGAGGTTCTGTGCAATTCAAATTTCAGAGTTCATAAAGATTTACTGCAACACAACCACACTCTCTTGCCTGCCTGTTGCCCATGTGGCTTTTGTTCCACTGTGGTAGGGCAGAGTGGTTTCTATAGAAATCAAATGGTCATCAAGATTGAAGTACTTATTCTTTGGGCTTTTAGACAAACATTTGGCTAACTTCTATAACTGATCTACATCAGTATTGAAAGGAAGCTTGGAATAACTTCAAACTATATCAAGGTTAAATTAGATCATACTGAGAAACAGATTCAAAATTTTAGACTGAAAGATATTGGGCAAAGAGGGCATCCCATTGTGACCTGATTCAGACCCTCCTCCTCTGTCATCTGAATGACCCAGTTGTGTCGGAGCCTGCTCTGTCCTGCATCTGGATGACACCCATGGCACAGTTCAACCTGCCCATATAGCCAGCCTCCACAACTGGGCAACACTTACCTTGTGAAGTGAAGCTGGTCACACGTGGGCACCCAAATCCTCCCAGTGATCTCTGCTGGTGGTCTTTGTTCTGAGCTTTGGAAATCATGGCTTCCTTGGAGGATGTAGAAGATGTAGAGATGCTCTATGATGCTTGTTGAGTAGAATATCACCAGGAGGGCCAACTCGACCTTAAAAGTTAGCATTTTTTTCTTTAGAGAAAGGTAGCCTTCTCCAAATTCCTCACACAGGAGAAATACCCAGTACCCCTTTGTCTCTAAAGGTAGTGGTCCGAGGAAGTTGACAACAAGTGCCATTTCTGCAAGAAGGGATAAAGCAATCTTGGACTTGTATACTGTCTATTATGTTCCTTCTCTCCTTTCTTTTTTACTATAGAAGACCCTTGCATGTCTGCAGTCAGACAGAGTTTATGGCCATATGAATCCCCCCATGTCCACAGAACTATCTTTAAATAGAATCTTTCATTTGTGTTATCAAAAATAGCCTACCATGGTATGTTTGGGAGCAACAAGCAAATGGACCTGAGCAGCTGGTATACTAAGAGTTGCAGATTTTTCTCTCTGTGCCCTCCTTTCAAGCAGAACAAATCTATTTTTGTAGTATTGATATATTGCATTTTATTTGGAGAGTGGATTCACTTGCTTAAAAACAAGCAGCTTGAGAACTAGCGGGAGGCAAAGTTTCAGCTCCTTGCCATGGACCAGTGTGACCTGGTGTGGCACTGGCAGTCTGCACTTACTAACTGTGTTGTGTGTCCCTTGCATCTTCCAATCTCCCAGTGGGGAACAGGGACAGGTGTCAGGTTATTCCCAATGGCCTCTCAGTAGAAGTGAGTTCTGCTACATCCAGGTTCAGAATGCCAAGAGCTCATGTGTCTCCTGTCTCCCTCTAGAAAGTCCTAGCTAAAACAGGTTGAGCCATCCCTTCGCCTAAATCTCTTGTGTAGCCTTATTCACCTTGAGACTTGCATGCAAATTTAAAGCATGCTGTTACAGTGGAGAACATCTGAAATGTTAAAGTTTATTTATTATCAGAGGCTAGCTGAGAAATGTACCTCTTCCTTATCTGTCATTTGTTGATTAATCTGTTAAGTAGTTCATTGATTGACTGATGTTTTAATTCATTCACTTATTTAGTGTTAACAAACATGTATAAAGAGCATTATACATGGTAAGCAGTGAGGTTTCATACTGGTATAGTTCTCAGCCCACAGAAATTTATAGTTGAATTGCTTTATCTCTATAGCTACATCCCACATAACAGTCCTCTGGAATATCTATGTATATCATAACTCACCCAAACAATTCACACACCTCTGTCCTACCTGTGGGTAGAGGATGACCAACGGCATCATGGAAAAACACCATGGTACTTCCTGTTGCTTGTCAGTCTAATAAGGAAGTATGACTTAACAGGATGGTCTGCCCAGGTCAAGGTGACCACTATGTCCCAGAGAAGACACATAAGCTCACTCTGATCATATGGAGAAGAAAGTGAAATTTTCCAGATCTGATTAGAGGAGGGGTTTGTCTCATTATTCTGAAAAGCCAGATATTAAGAAACCTACCTGTCTATAAAGATGGGTGTTCCTACATCTACTTTTTTATACCTAACAGTCAGACAAGCACAGTGGTCCAGGTGGATAATACCAGCATTCTAGGAGGCCGAGGAAGAAGGATCTCAAGTTTAAAACCACCTTGTGCAATTAGCGTGACACTGACTAGAAAAAGTCAATGGCTATCGGCTACACATAATCATTAAAGAATGGAAGTGAGGTTAGTGTGGCAGAGGAACTTAATTTTTAACTCTAACAACATTTAATTGGCTTTGCTATAAATAACCACTTGTGACTAGT
The DNA here is from genome assembly GCA_004027025.1 of Myocastor coypus. NCBI lineage: Eukaryota > Metazoa > Chordata > Mammalia > Rodentia > Myocastoridae > Myocastor > Myocastor coypus. Next base: position 115,035 of record PVJA010001194.1, read on the forward strand.
GGTTGCATCATGGCCTAGGGTCTCTCTAGGTCGGCGTAGGGAAGTCTTTTAGAGCGTTCAGTGACACAAACTGCCTATGGCAGCACAAGTGCCATAGACAGGTTCACTGCCATTGCTCTAGATGACATTTAAATCTGTTTGTTTAGATGTTTTGGCAAAATATAATGTGCTTAAGAAGCATGAATCAAAAGATGTCGGGTTGTAATATGACAGGTTATCTCCAGTTAAATGCTAAAGTGTAATTTTCTGTAATACTTCTCTTCTAGTGGGCACTTCTTTTGACACTCCATCAATTAGATGCAGCTCTAGGCTGCAATCTGGGGCACTAGACCAATATCTAAGGTCACCAGGGTCAGGCACTTGTCTCCATCCCTGGGACCTCTGCTATGAGACAGTCTCTTAGCAGCAGGGTGACATCTTCAGTTGTCCTTGGATGCTCAAAGTGGTTTTGGTTCCTTTCCAGAAAAAAAAAAAAAAAAAAAAAACTTGAAAATTCAGTATGTGCCATGTGTGGTTATCCCAGAGGCCAGGGCTACACAGTTAGCAAACCAGGAAAAGATGCCCCACTTTCTGGCATTAATTTTGGTGGGGGAGCCCAGATCATAGCTACAGATAAATAAATATAATACCCAGGTAGTCACATCGGATGTTAGCAATACTGTTTCAGTAGAAGCAGGGCAAAACCAGAAACAGGGAAGCAATTAGATGAGAGCAAAGGCTGACTGGAAGGTGAAGCCTGGTGAGGCTGCCTGAGAAAGCCATGTGTACTGCTCACTGTCTGCTGTGGGTCTGAGGTGGAGTGGTATCTAGACAGCGGGTAACTAAGCAGGAGGCCATCTTGGAATTGTGGACATCTAGATCATTCTAAACTGGAGACATGCTTCAGAAAATTTTAAGCCAGGGCCTAGGTTGCTAAATTGTCCGGGCTGGTGTTGAACTCAAGAACCTTCCTCCTCAGCTTCCCAGAGTACTGGGATCTCCAGCAGGTCTGGCCTTACTGCTTGTGCGTCTGCTGGCAAACTGGAGAGGCTTCCCTCAAGCCCTTTCTTCCCATTGCTGGGATGGTCACTGCGACAGTGATTTATTGAGCGGCTTCAGCAGCCGTGCTGACAAGAAAGACACCAATATTATAATGATTTTTTTTGATGTAAAACAGAAAAAAGTCTTATTTGGATCTCTTTTCTCCTCAAAATGGATGTCTATTTTCAAAATATTGCACTGGCAGCTTCAGCAGAAGCACTCTATCGCCTGCAAAGGAGGAGCGGAGCCAACATATGTGCGCACGTATCAATACAAGCCTGGAGTTTTCCACAAGCAGAGACTTCTGACGGGAGCCGGGCAGCCTGCCACGCGAGCAGCTTCCGCTCCCTTCCCGAAGATCACTATCACGGCTGACACAGGCAGCAAGAGAAAATGACATCTTGAGTTATTCTGACGGTAACTTGACATTGGCATGCCCCTCCCCTCCCCCCTCCAGTTTTCAGAGGTGACCCAGGCAGCGTGGACTTGCTCTAAAGCAGGGAACACTGCCTTCTCGGTTTTGTTTTATAGACAAATCAATAGTCAGGCGACCAGAGCAGTGTATTCAGGGCAGCGCAGCGTCCGGGTTGCAGAGCAGGGATTTGAGAGTGGTCCAGCAGAAGGGTTCCAGAGTTCACATCCTTTCTGTTGCAGACATGAGAAATGGAAGTTGGAAATCTGAAAGCCTGGACTCAAAGTTGAAGATCAATATGTGTCTTAGTGAGAAAGGCGAAAGCAAATGACTCGCGAACTTCCTCAACCCTTGAGAATTGGAAAGAGGCCCCTGTGCCAAAAAGTCTGGGGATAGGGTTAAGAATAATAAGGAGAGCTGAAAGTCTACTCAGTGTTTTGGCCTGTGGAACTCACTAAGTGTGGCACAGGTAGGGCCGGGAACTGGGTGCACGTGGAGGAAAGGGAGGCTCAGAGTGGCAGGTGGTGTGGACACCTCGGGGCTAGGACACAGCCGGGCCGCGATCAGATCTGCATCTACACCAAAGGCAGAGGCGATCTTATATACCATGCCCTGTGTCCCTACCTGGATTCTGGCTTTGCGATGAGCTCAGCAGACCTGAGAGAAAGCTGTCATTTCCCACGTGACCCTCACCTCTGGCAGGGTCCCATGATGCCTTCCTGGCTGAGTGCTATGGTGAGCTTGGGTTATTCTCACGGTAACTTGACATTGGCACTCCCACCCCCTTCAATTTTTAGAGGTGACCCAGCTGCAGCTGCCCTTTTCCTTGCAATGGGAAGTTGAGGGATGGGCAGTTTCTCTGGTCAGCTCACTAGCTGCACGTTCAAGCTTTTGATATTGCGTTAAGAAATGACATCTGTTACAGCTCACCCTGAGAGCTGGGCATCTTCTGCCTGGCTGCTGTTGTCTCCCTTCACGTCATAGAGCTCTGGGCTGTAGCATGATTTATTGGGTGGCAGGGGACCCAGTTTTTCTTTTTCTTCCCTTTTCAGATTCTGAATGAATAATTCCTTCCTTCAGGGGCCAAATCCCACTGCAAAAAGTACATATATACTGGACCTAGTAGACTAGGAGGCTGAGGCAGGATCACCTCAAGTTCAAGCCCAGACAAAAGAACTTAGAAACTCAGCCAGATCCTGTCTCAAAAGGATGGGGCTGGGGATGTATCCTAGTGCAAAGGTCAGTACCACCACCACCACCACCACCATCATCACCAAACACAAAACGAAAAAGAATTGGTTCAGATAAAGGGATTGGAAGGACACTCTCTGTGGCTTGGGGCCAGTTCTTCAGTGACCTTCTCCTGGGGTGACCTTGAAGTCTGTGCCTCTTGGCCCTCTTTGAGCCTGAGCTTTGGCTTGCACAGGCCAAACACTCTCCTCTCCTGCAGGTCTGAGCCTTCTGCATCCACCAGAGGCAGATTCTGGACTTTGCTGGGCAGGTGAGTGGATGGGTCAGATGGGTTGGCACTGAATGGATGGGCTGAGGCTATGGGCCTCAAGGAATCTGTACAGGGAGGCAGCAAGGTCCAGAGCACTAAGATGGGGCAGGAAGCACAGCGCCCCTGGGAAGACAAGAGGACAGGGTGGGGGTCCTACGTTTGGAGGGCCCATGTGATAAGCCACCTCTGAAGTTATAGGCAAGATAAAAAACTCTTTCCTTGGCAAAGGGTTTTATCACTTTTTCTTTTTCAAGACAATACTATGCATTATACCCACCATATTTCTTTTGTAGTTTGGATCTATAAATAGTGTATTAAATTAAGACAATAGAAGCCCAGTGTGGCTGTGCATGCTTGTAATCCCTACATTCTGGGAGACTGAGGCAAAAGGACCCCAAGATTGCCTGGGCACCTTAGTGATTTGGAAGAGAAAGCTTGTCTCAAAGAGAGTTTTACGTTCATAAAGAAGGCTGGGTATGTATCTCAGTACAATGGTTCTGGATTCATTCCCCAGCGCCCTAAGCAACAACCCCCAAACAGTTAAAATGATATGCAAGGCATTTAGGGTATGGGAGTGAGGGAAAAATTGAACTCTCCAGACTCTGTGAGGTGCTCATAACTGTTGTGCACATCTAAGAATTCTCTTGTAGCCCAGGTGTGTGGGGGTAGAATTAGTAATTTCAAATTACTTCCTGCTCATAGATATTAATTTAGTTTGTGTTTCAAGTTTATTTCTAAATTGATATCTAAAACTGTATGTGTGTATGCATTGTATAAAACCTGATGTTTTGGATACATATGAGTGTATTTGTGGTATGGCCAAATCAGGCTATTCTACCACTTGCTCTTATTTGTATTCATAAATATATTCAACTAAGCATGCTTAGTGACCTCTGGATCCTGGTTGGGCATAGGAGGTGTGACCAGAAACTACTGTGATTTTTTTTTTTTTTTTTTTTTTTCAGGGACTGGGGATCGAATTCAGGACCTTGCACTTGCAAGGCAGGCATTTGTGCCCCCGAGCTATTTCCCTGGCCTGTAAATGTTTAAAATTTAAAAAATTTACAACGTATACACAATCACGAATTTCTCAAAATCCTTCCCCTTGCCTTAAGCATACGCATCCCATTGTCTTTGTTGCTTTCTGTAGTAGCTCTGGTCCTCTTTTTTGAGGGTTGTTAGTTGCCTCCGTGTCCTGAATGGATTCAAAACATTTCCCTTTCATGACTGTTTTCACTTTGAGGAGGGGCCAAGAGTCACAGGATGCTAAATGCCATCAAGCTGGATAAGGACCAGTGCTGTGTCTCTGTGAGCTGCCTTTCTATTGTCCGTCACTTGGCAACAGCAGTCTTTGTATCTGTGGTTACACCTGGTAAAGACCCCAGGAAAGAAGACTCCAGAACCACTGCAGAAAGCAGCCAGAACAAGTGCAGAGTGGAGAGGATGATTCTGAAGGAGATTCATGGCAGTGCATTTTTAAATGTTATAATCCATTCAATAAAATTTAAACATTCACTGTACTTTTCCTGTACATAGACAGTTATGTGTCTCCATGCAGGCCATATATGTAAGATAGCTCTCTGATGATCCGTGACATTTTTGTGCACACTGGGGACACCGTTCTGCAAATGACAATGCTCGTGATAGTTTCTCCAGTAAGCAGTTTACTCCTCTAATGTCAGGTGCCCTTTCACCCATGTGGATGGCTGGTTACTTAATACTGAATCATAAAATACCCCCTGGAAGACATTATAAAAGAAGCAAAACTCACCGTCAGAATGCTCTTAATCTGCCCAGTGTCTGGAAGCGGTCGTGGCCTTTGGAGACTTCAGCAACCCCAACTGCCATTCCCTGGCTCATGGCAATCTTGATATTTGAAAGATGTTTAAAGCACCGAGCATTCACAATGAAAAGGTGCTACAATATGTAAGATGTGTGGTTCAGAATGCCTGAAATACATACTTTTGGTAAGTACCTTCTTTCTTGCTTACTATCTTGTAAGGCCTTTCAAAAACTAGATCTCTCCTTGAAAACTTGTACCAAAGACCCTAGCAGAAGAGGACAGGAAGCTGGCATTTGCTAGGCTTCCTCCGGCCACCAGATAGGTGGCCATCATCTCTGGCTTGTTTAGCACGGCCAGCACTTTGACCCCTTTGTAGGGTATTTTAAAAAGCTATCTGGGGTATTCCCAGAATGTCTTTAAGAACATAAAAAGAGAAAAAATGGGCATTTGTGAAATGGATGGAAGTATAGTGATTAAATAAGCTTCTCATGGGTAGATATTTAATTGACATTGAATACAAAGAGTGACCTGTGGTTTGGTTAGTTCAAAGCTAAAGCTTTTGTCAGTGGCTAGCTCAGCTGAAACGGCAGGGAGCGGTGTTGAGCACATCAGCCAGGGACAGCGATGGGGGAGGGGAAGAGAGAGAAGATGGAAGATAGGAAGGAAGACGAGAAAAAGGAAAATTGAAGTGTAAGAGGGGAATAATGTATACAGAAAAAAGAGCAGAAAAAAGGAGGAAGAGAAGGAGAAAGGGAAGTAGAAAGGAAGGAAAGAAGGAAGAGAGAAGGAGGGAGGGTGGGAGGAAGGGAGGGAGGGAAGAAGGAAGAAAAGAGGAACGGAAGGCAGGCAGGGTTAGGATTTGGGAGCCCGGGTCCTGGCCCTGTTGGCGATGCACATTTGCCAGTGGACTCTGGACAGGTTGCTCCTCTCCTCTCTTCTCACCCTGGCTGATTCAGCCAGGCACAGTAGCCATCAACCCAGAGTTCAGGAAGGCTTAGGCAAGAAGACTGCAAGTTCCGATCCAGCCTGTGCAGTTCAGCAACTGGGAGAGAACCTGTCTCACAAAGTAGCTACTTTTAAAAGAGCTGGTGTTGTACTTCAGTGTTGAGGCCCTGGGTTCAGCCCCTGGTGCTCCCCTCAATTAGCTGAGTCAATTGTATGACACACTACTAAATAGATAAAGCTATCACTGCAATGTCACAGGCTGTGCCCCACAGGCAAGGTGAACTTCGTATACTCCCCAAAATACCATTTTTTGGTGATAACTTGCTTTAATCAGATCATAACAATAACACACATTTCTTGTAGCTGCTTTGCACAATATGGCAAAGTGTGAAAGAAAGCAAAGACAGCCTTTACCAAGTAGAGACAACTCTTGCTAATATTTTAATGTATCATCTTCTGATCCTATTAAATGGACAATGATTTATAAAGCTTATTAGGAGCATGTTACATAGGTTTTAGCTCCTTTTAAAAATTCCTTATTAGTTTAAATAATAGCCCATGCTTTTATATCATTATTATTAAAAGATTAGCTTTTAGTGATTATATATAAAGCTGTCAAATGGATTACATATGATTAATTTGAGAGCTCGTTTGGAGGTTCTGGCAGCTACTCATATACCCTTGACTGAGGGACTGTCTCCTCCGTCTGCGGTGGTCATCCTTTTTGACCAAGGGAGGGATAATACATGGGTCATTGAGGGAGGAACAGGATGCTTGCCAGCCAATCAGCTCAGCCAAATCAATGCTGGTGATCAACGGAGTGACAGATATCTCAGCCAGATCATGCTCCATCCTATATATGTTTAATTTGAACATTTTGAACCTTGGGCCTTTGTGCTCAATCATATTGTCAATCACTCAAAGTTTTTTTTTTTTTTTGTCAATGCAGGGCCTCCCTAAGTCACTAAGTCACCCAGCCTGGACTCAAATGGACAGTGCTTCTACCTTACCCTCCTACAGGGCTGGGGTTAATGGCATGTGCCACCATGTTGCATACATCATGCTAAATGTATTTCTGTTCTTGATATTTTCAGTTATTTTTGTTGCTTTGCCATTGTAAAAATACTGGTGTGAGCAGCTACGCCATTGCTTTTTTATGCCACTCTAAATAATAAATTGGACGCATTAGAATTACTATGTTGAAGCATGAGGGCCAATTTCAATTCATCATGCAGAAATTTTACCAACAGCAGAAAGCAGTGAGCATGTTTATTGCACACCCACTTGCCAGTGTCAGATGGCACATAGAAAGCCATGAGGACAGCTACGCAGCGCATTCTCCCAACATCCCAGGAGCAAATTTTCTTCCTTTCTTTCATCCCTGGGAAGGTTAACATTTTAATTAATGTTGAATGAACATAGTTCTCACAACTATATTTAGTTGTCACTTGCAGTGCTTATACTCCTTACTTTTTTGGGGAGTAGGTTCATTTGTTTTCCTACAAATTTCTAGTTTTTAAAAGATAAAGATAGAAAACATTGCTGCATTCACTAGAAATTTTGGGGGTCATATTTTCTTTTATTATTGTGTAAGGTGTTTTGTTTATAATATCTCAGGAAATATATTTTTAGGACCCAACTTCAGTTCCCTGAAGCCATGGAAATGTATCATTTCCCACAAGAAATATGTGCTTTTTGTGATAGCACAGAACTCTTAAAACAATAAACAGAAGATTCGCATCAGAATTGTCTCTCAGTGAATCCCAGTCCTCCGCCCTTAAAAATAGCAAAACCTGTGTACAATACTCTTAAGAATTCCATAGCTACATTTTAAGCATGAAACATCCAAAGGATACAGTCAACAGCCCTTTGTCGGGGGAGTTTTTGGTCTGTCTTCCTAGAGTATTGCCCAGGATGTTAGGCTCTTCTCTCCTCTGGGAGTATCACCGCCTTAGAAGAGCACAGCAGGATGCAACTAGAGGAATGGGACCCTTACCAAATAAGCAAAAATAAGGAATTATAGCCGGGCTGGGAGCTGCACCTGAATGGTCAGCCCCGGGCTGCCATGCAGGAGGGTCAGGTGAAGCCAGGATTTGCATACTGAGCTGTGTCCCCTAGTCATTTCTTCAGTCTTTGCTTTGAGACAAGGTCTCACTAAGGCACAAAGTTGCCCAGGCTGGGCTTGAACTTGAGATTCTCCTGTCTCAGCCTCCCAGAGAACTCTGCAGAGAACTCTGATGACTGGTGTGTAAATCATAATCATTGCTGTTTCTAATCTTCTTGTTTGAAATAGTGTTTCTCTCAAAGCAGGTTTTAGAGGTGGTATAGCAATTCACAATGAAGAATACAAGCAGAGGGACGAATTTCTATTCTTTTTCTCCCAGTTGATGATGACAGCTGAACAACTTTGTATTCGTGTCACTCTCATTGGACTCCAGTTATTTCTTAGGACAAGCTCCTAGATGAAGAGTATTTCTTTAGGTGTGTGTGTGTGTGTGTGTGTGTGTGTGTGTGTGTGTGTGTGTGTGTAACTCTACTGGCATAAAAACTAATGCCATGGAAATGAAAGCAAAACTGTCTGTTTTCAGAACATATTTCTAGGATGTTTTTAGTACATAGAAACACTCTGCTTTGTGTTCCCTAGGATCTCCCTTTCTCCCTCTCTTTCTCTCTTTCTCTCTGTCCAGAGCTGGTGGTTGAACCTAGGGCCTGCACAACAAACTACATTCACAGCCCTTTTTATTTTTTATTCTGAGTCAGGATTTTGGTGAGCTACTAAATTGCCTAGGCTGAGCTCTAATTTGCAGTCTTCCTGCCTCAGCCTCCCAGACTGCCGGGATTGCAGCTATGGTCACTGTTCATCCACAGCTGACTGCTGGCTATTTCTTCTTTGCGTATTTGTCTTTTGCACTTTTGCATTTTCAAGATCATTAGTTTTGTTTTGTTCGGAGCATTGCATGCTATCTGAGTCTTTTACGTGAGAGGAGGACAGTGCCTCATCTAGGAAGCGGCACGCAACTCTTAGGTGTACCCATGACAAAGGGAGACCAACAAGCAAAGGTGACACAGGCCCACAGGTGACCTCATAGGCACCAGCCTTCCCGGTTGGTCTTGTGTGAGATTCACACTGGGACAGCAGGGCTTTCTCCTTTTCTACCAAGGGGAGGCTGGATCTGCTGCTTTCAGCATCCAATGAAAGCTGTCAGGTTCCGGGTGCCTGGCTAGAAGTTGGGAGGGCATAGCGTTTGGTCAGAAGGCAGCAGAGGTCCCTGCAGAGCCCTCAGGGCTGCTCAGCCCATGGGGAGATTCAGCCCTCAGGTCCCACTACGGTGTCACCTGAGGGCCCGTGGTATGCTCACCACAAAGCAGAATCCTTATCCATGCTGAGCAACCCTAAGCAATAGCTAGGCAGACCCACGGGCACTGTGTTTAGTCTGCACACATTTCTGTCATTTTATTTTCACTTGTATTTTGGGCTTGGAAGATGCAAGGGTCTTAGAGTGAAAACCTCATCTGTGTTTCACTCGTTTAGCGACCTCTATTACTGTCTATTGCTGAAGTGTCTTTTCAGACACACACATCTGCAGTGATACAACAAAAGGCATGACTGCACAAAGGTGAATGTGTGTTGGTGTGTGTGTGTGATAATATATTAATATCACAGTTATGTAATATGATTGCCACAGGTGGAAAGTTCTAGATTTTGTCTTCTTTTCTAGGTAAACATCATGTGCATTGTTCAACTAGTCCCTTTACTTAGCACCATGCCCCTGAGAACATCCCCTGTTAGTATGTAGTGACCAATCGCTTATATTTTTCCTCAATGTGTGCTCAGTACTGAGGCACTTTAAAGATATTGTTGACATTTTGGCATCACAGCCAATGATGCAATGAGTAACCCTCTGTAAAGTTCATTCTACCAAATGCTATTTTAGTTGATCTGTAAAATGCAGTTCTAGAAGAATTGTTGAATTAAGGCTGGTATGCCTTAAGTTTTTTTTTTTTTTCCTCTCCCTGGAATACTTTTTATTTAGCTTTGACTAGATACTATATGGTATTAACACACAATCCACGAGGGTCAATAACTTCCTTTCACAGTACCCATTGCACCTTTCAGATTTTATTAACTTTTCCAGATTCTTACATTAGGAAGATAATGTGATGTCTATACACGTGGGTCTCATTTATTTCACTTATAAGTATGATGAGTCTTACTGAATCCATTTATCTATAAAAGTCTCAAGTTTTTGTAGCTGAGTAGTGCTCCAGTGTATAAAAGGTCACATCTTTTAAAAAATCTATTCCTCAGTTGGTGGGCATTTGGGATGTAGGGTGAAGGAAAGGGGAAAGGAAGAAAAGAAGGAAGGGAAAAATATTTATGCATAGCCATAGAACAGCCTGGACAATTGTACTGATAATTTCCACTGGTTCATTGAAAGACACAGTTAATGCTTAATATTTTTCCTCTCTTTTTTAGTTTTTTTTTTTTTTTTTGACTGATTCTGCGTGCTTACATCTGGTATTCAGAGCAACTAATTTCAAGACACCAATAGGTGATGTAACAACCATTGAATACCTGTCATTTTGTTTAGTGAAATTCAGTGTTGTTCTAATCTTTCTTTCTTATCTTCAAATTTCTACTGTTTTTGTTTTCTTTAAAAAGTAGGAAAACAAATAACAAAGCCAAAAGAGTTCATAGCTTCAAAATGGAACTCTTTCACGTGCTCTTCTTTTAGGACCCAGTTCTATTAATCCTAATGAATTGCAGTTTAGTTATTTGCCATTGGCTTCTGCTTGACCCTTCCAGGTCAGAGCATGTTCTCTCGTGGCCACACTGCTTAGCCTTACACATCTTTGATGATGCCTACTTTACCGGGAGCATGAAGCATCCAGTTTCACATATTTTGGGTTGGTTTTGCCACATACGTTAAAATTTGAAATTCATTTAAATTTAGCCGACCAATGTCATTTTTAGGGAGTTTACTTCACAGTGATTTAAAAATTTTTTTTTTAAATTTGTTTATTTGGTACAGAGTCTTGCTGTGTATCGAGGACTGACAGTGATCCTCCTGTCTCAGCCTCCCCAGCACTAGGATTACAGGGGTGCACCACCACACCGGGCTTTGGTGGCCAGCTCAGCTCCCAGCAGCAGGTGGTACTGGGGACTGAATCTGGATCCTTGCGCTTGCCAAGCAGGCACTTAGAGCTCTGAGCCTCTGAGCTATCTCCCCAGCCTTCAAGATGACATTTTTTCTTTCTTTCTTTCTTTCTTTCTTTCTTTCTTTCTTTCTTTCTTTCTTTCTTTCTTTCTTTCTTTCTTTCTTTCTTTCCTTCCTTCCTTCCTTCCTTCCTTCCTTCCTCTCTCTCTCTCTCTCTCTCTCTTTCTCTTTCTTTCTTTCTTTTTGTTTTTGAAACAGGGTCTCACTATGCATTTCAGGCTTGCCCTGAGCTCATTTTTGTAGCCCAAGCTGGTCTCGAACTTGCATTGATCCTCCTGCTTCAGCCTTCCAAGTGCTGGGACTACAGGCATACACACCACACCCAGCCACAGTGATTTTTGAAAGTATTTATTAAGATCTATATAAAATAATATCCAAACAACATTCAAATGAACAAAGCCAGGAAAAACTAATGAGTCAATCAAAACCAGGAGAAATTAATGAATTTCTTGCTATTGGGTTGGTTAAATTCACTGGCACATCCTGGAGCTCTGTGCTTATTTTATAAAAAATAAGCTCTCAGTGTAATAATACTAAACAGGTTCTTAAAATTTCTAGAATAGGATGAAGAGAAGATTCAATGAATGCATAGCAGGAATCTATTGCACAAATAAAACAGAAGGCAGTATATTTCCAGGTAACTTTTACTGGTGAATAAATGTCAGACAGACACGTTAGGCAGAGGAGAGAAGCAGGTAAAGGACTGCTGCGTCCAGGACAGTGTCAGGGTAGCCAAGCCCTGGTCAGGTAAGCAGGAGCCTGAGGTCCAGAAGGGACAAGTAGGGGCAGGGGTCTGGATGACTGAGGGAACAGGAACATGATATGCAGAGGCTATCACAACTTCTGCTCTTATCTATTGGGAAAAATGTTTTCTTCTCACTTTGCCCTTTTATAAGCCTGGTAGATGGGATAGATGCCAGAAAGCACCATTAGACATGATGCTTGCTACAGGCCTGACTTCTCGAGTCTGTCTCTGGCTCAGGTAGGATTGCCTCAGTCCTTAAGTTGACTTTAATTTGGCTCAGAGCCGTCTGAGCACCAATCAGTTTTTGCATAGAGGTCCTGGACCAAAAGCCCCAGTAGCCCCAGTTGAGTCCTTGCTCAATTCCTGGGAGCTACTTTTTCTTCATGATAAACATTGATCCCATCTACCTTCTTTGTCCTTGGTTTCATTCTTGGATTTTGTGAGACATGGATCCAGGTTACAGTGTTACAGCAGCTTCTGAGGAGAACAGAGGAATGGGTGTGGGGAACTTGCTTTTCCTATGTTGCCTTCTGTGCTGCAAAGATGTATGCACATGTGCACCCATCTAGGTGCCATATTTTCCCAAAATGAGACCTAAGCAGGCGTCAACCAGCCTTGAAAACTGGAAGTCAACAATGACAGCCCAAATCTCTTCATCTGCCTTATAGAGTGGCACTGAAAAAGAGGACAATGACATGTCATCTTCTATGTGACACTGGGCACCACCATAGCAATGCCCAGTGGCTATTTTCTGCTTAGGTCTTATTTTTAGGGAAACATGGATTGTGTGTATATGTGAAATTCTAAATAATTGCAGATGCACAAAATAGCATATTTCTGCCTAAACATTTTATTTTAAGATATGTATTCAAGAGAAAGACAAAAGAATCATAAATGTGAGAGAAGAAGCAGAGAGTTAGCAAATTATAAAGATATAGAATGGCTCTGAGCTGAATGGTGGCCTTTGGTGCCTTTTTTTTCCAGGTAGAACCACATTGAATGTTATATAAAACTGTAGATCCAGGAGTCAGATTCCCGGGAATGGGACTCAACAGGATCCAAGAGTAACCCAATGGACTTTCATGAAATAAATGACAGCAATCATAAACTGTGGGTTCATAATTTTGCAGAGGGCCTCCATCAGGGCATGCAGTGTGGTATGACCACACTGAGTGTTGAAGCTGGGATGTCATGTCACTATGTTTTCATCTTGGAACATTTGAAAGTCATATAGGTAGTAGAGATCATGTGAACTTTGTAGGCAGAATCAATTAGGTTTGAGGTTTGCCCCTATAAGTTTCTGTTTGAAGAATACTAGCAAATTGTCTAACTTCTCGGGATAGTTGTGTTTGGCTAAAAAGCCAGTATGAGAATAAAAGACTATACACATAACACATGTAATGAAGGATGCAGAACATGAAAATAATCCACTGAGAGCTAGTGTGGGCTTTGAAGAAAGACATAACATTGTGTTTATCTTTTTATTATACACTAGCATGTAACAGGCACTGTGAAGAAAAAATGAGCTTGCATTTCAAACTTACTAAGTGGAGGGGCTCTGGAGATGCAGCAATTTGGGGGCAGGGCTGGCCTTCCCACACATTTCTGCTCTTCTAGGTTCACATTCCAGCTGCTGCTTGTCAGGACTCTGAGCACTTTTTTTTTTTTTTAATTTTATTTATTATTTTTATTCTTGTTTGAGAACCTTTGTTTATTCACTCATTTCTATGGCTGGCTCAGCCCACCCCGAGGGCAGGGCTGGCACAGCATGTGGTGCTGGGGATCGAACCGCGGTCCCTGAAGCCGCCCAAGCTTCCCCAAGCAGGCGCTTTAGACCACTGAGCCATCCCGCCAGGCCCCAGCACTTTTAATTCCATTCCTTGTAAACAGCAGGTGATTTCATCCTAGGTTATAGCAGTAGCTCTGGTCCCAAAGTGGGGAAAACTGGTAATCAGTCACAGCACCTAGAACTTAGAGAGGGAAAAGCCATATTTCACATCACTTTGCTTATCTTATGCCTAGATGTTGGGTTCCACAAGGCACCCAGGCACATTCTAGAGATCCACTTTTAAAATCCCTAAGCAATGTGTCATGATATTAAATATAGCAAATGAGAGCTGAAAGAGACTTCAGGAACAACCCAGTTATTGGTTTGTTCATTAACTTGTGCATGCACTAAATATAACTCCACCGCACAATGATTTAGCATCACTGTCATGCAGGTGTTCCTCTAGTCACTTTCCAGCTGTAATCTGCGGTCCTTCCTCCACTCATCAGGAGGGTATCATTGCCACGGGTCCTAGTCGAGTGATGGCAATTCAGTGAGTCTAGGAAGCTGCTAGAGGTGACATCATTTACAGGGGGTGGAGGTGATGATGGAAGCCAGGTGTGTCTGGTGCAAAGCCTGTAAATTCTCACACCACCCCATTAAGCGCTCCACGTGCCAGACAGCATTGCGGTGTGTCCATAAGGCAGCGAGAAGGCAAAAGATCTTGTGAGCAGAGGACGTCCCACTCAGTGTCCCACTCTGGGGACTATGTGGCTTGCTCAATATTACAGTGCTTCTAATGCTCCACCCCATAGATGGGAGAAGTAATTGCAAACTCGGCCGGACGGGCTGGAAATCTTTCTGGCCTCTCTTGTACTGATTGCCTTCCTCTCAACATAAAGAGCATCTCATTCTCTTATCTCTGCTCCTGTTTTACAGCACACCATCTCAGATGAGAAAGACACCTTTATTTCCCTTCTAGATTTCCTCCTTCAAAACAAAAGGTGCACCTGATACAACCCAAGAGGGTGATAAAGTTCACAGCCCCTTTTCTAGTCCCTTCCTCTCATTAGCCTTTGAGCTCTGTGTCCTCTTCTCAGCTCCTGGCCCTGCACTTCCTTCTCAGAGTATTTGGTCTAAACCTGTAGTTTCTTTCTCCAGCGCCTGTCAACTTGCTTTCAGCACCATTGATTCCTTGCAAATGATGGCTTTGAGAGACCCCATGTTCCTTAGCATTAAGCCCCGTGCTTGGCAGCAGGGTAAAAGCAGGGTAACTGAGCAGCGGGAACCTAAACTCACACAGTACTGGACTCAAAGCTAGGTGTCCAAGCCTTAGTCCAAGCCAGAGCTCCCATGGTGTGAACTTGGGTGGCAGAGAAGCATTCTTCCAGTGACATAGAGAATAGGGTTGAAGAGACATAGGCACCGCATGACTTTATCCCTTCCCGTCTCTTCAAACCACTCTTATTAAGCAGCAAGGGATGTATTGCACAGACATTGAACAAGGGCTCAGCTGAGGTTCATGTTCAAGTGGGAGGTGTGTGTTTGCAGAAAGTTTTGCTAAGCAAGGAGCTATTTGCTGTCTGAGAGGGGCCTGTGTTGTTTGGAAGCCAGGGTTTTAACCACACATCCTTATTTTCTTGGCCTCCTTTCTCCTGGGCCCTGCGGGGTCCACTTCCCCCACCCTGACCTTCTCACTTCCATTCTCTCCCCAGTTCTGTCCCAGCCCCAAATCCTGGGAAAGAGGGGACCAGTCTGTCTCACCTAGGCCCCTGAATGCCAAACAGCAGGTTCCTGTCTTCATGTTTAATGAGTAAAGCCCCAAGTCAGGAAGGCTAGTGCCAAGGTTTTATGGGGGATTTCAGCCAAATGGCTTCTCCAGGAATTCAACCCACACTGGCCTCTTGCTCCCAGGAGAGCTGCAAAATGCAAAGAGCTCAGGTAAAACAGAAGAGCAATTTCCCAAGCAAGAGACTGGGAGCCTTTAACAAGCCCAAGTGAGCCTGTCTGTTCCTCCCTTCATCCTCCAGTTGGCTAATTAGATTGCTGGTTGTGAGGAGGTCTTTGCTGGCCCAGAAAGAAGATTGAGGGTGGGACTCCTGGGCTAGCAACACAAATGCACTCCGCAGTAACGAGAAAGCCAGGCCAGGGGACAGCAAGCATTTTTCAAATCTCCTTTCCTTTCACCCTCTTGGCCTCTCTCCTTTTGCCAAGTCATGCCTCAGATCCCACTAACGGCAGAGTTTTAAACTTTTCAGAGAGAGATGGAGCAGCCCAATGAAGCATGTGAATTTTTCTGAGAGAGTATAGGACACACTCAATGTGGAATGAATGTCCATCCATTCATTCTTATAGCTGGCTTATTTTTCTGCTTCTCCTCTGCTTTCTCGATCTCCTCCTCCTCCTCCACAGCCTCTTCTCCGCTTTCATTTTCTCTTCTTGGTCCTCTTTTCCCCTTCCTCTTCTTCCTTTTTCTCCTCTTTGCCCTTTCCTCCTTTTATTCCTTTCACCCTCTTCCTCTTCCTCTTTCTTATCTTCTTAATTTTGTTAGATTCTGGGGTAGGTGAAGCTACAAACCTTGTTGAACATTCAAGAAAGAAAAATCCAGTTACATAGAGAACTAACCAATTATTAGGACAATGAATGCACCAATTTGCAGAATATAGAGTAGATGAGAGAGGTAAGGAGAAGAGATGAAGTAGGAGAGACGACATGCTGAACTGGGTCTTTAAAACAAGTATTTTCTAATGGTAAAATACAGAAAACTAGCAAGATAAATGAAAATTAGTGACATAAGAGGATAGAAAGTTGGAATAACATGAACCAAAGAGAATGCTTTGACCAGTATGAGCAAGACCTATATAACTAAAACTGTAACTTTTGTATCTGACAAGGTCAGTCAAATCTCCTCAGGGTTCATCCTGAAACCATGTACAAAAAAGTTTTGTAGAACTTTAGTCAGTGTCAGCCATCTGGATGAGTCATGGCCATTGCTTGATCAGTTTGCTCTCTGTGAAAGCCTGAGAGAATGTATTCTCTCTAGGTGACTCTCCTTAGGCACACTATACATCATCTATCCCTTTCCTCTGTGTTTCATAATCTCCTTAATCAGAGAATTTGGGACACTACTGAGTTACAGGATGTCACAGCACAGGTTCTCTTATGTCCTGAGTCCTCACTGACCTTGAAGGACTAGAGCCAAAATATTGGCTATCCTTGTAGCTCCTTCATTTCTCTAATTTTTGGTCTGCAAACTTTACTTGTTAAATATCCAGAAGAGGAGCTTACTGATATTATTACCCTGTAACAGAGGCGGTTGGTCTTAATATCAAGCACCTTAGTCATAACATGGAACTGCTATTTCCAACAACCATAGATATTCTAAACTTTAAATCCTGATAGAATGTGAAAAAAAAAAAAAAAAAAAAAACAATCACACGTTTTTACACAGGCATCAACTATGAAAAATTCCTTTAAAGACTTCTCCAAATACAGCTCCTCTAACAGTGATGGAACACCCATCTCTGAGAAAACAAAACAGAAAAGGTCAATATAAATAAAGGTCCATTTTGTAGTGAAGAAAAATATATATGTAGGTACAAAACAGTTAGGATAGATACAAAGCTGCTTTCTCTTAGTTTAGTTAGAAGAAAGATTTGTTACTAGTACTGTGTAGACACGATATCATGTCTGCATCTTGTCCTCTGAATAGCCACGACAAAGACAGCAATGTGCAATGTATTAATTGTTGTAACTGTCCTACTAACCTGTTTTGAAACTGTTTCATTGCTATTTTATTTCCTCATTAAAATAAATTTAAAAATTTTAAAAAATATGAGGAATTTCTAATGGGTCAGGTGATAGATTTGAGAATAGGGATCTGAAGCTTTCTCAGCCCCTCTGAACACCTGTGCCAGGTCCACACTGATCTTGAGGTGAAGAGGGAAAAGGCCCTTTCTATTTCCAGCTCCAGGAGCCAAAAGCTTTGGTATAACTTTCAAAGAGTGTATCTGTGATGGGCTCCTTTTGTCTGCCCTGATCATACATTGAGTGTCACCTCCTTACTGCAAGCCATAGCCTCCATATCTGGAGTTAGATCCTTAAGAAAGTAATTACAGTAGCTTTCTCTTCATCTGAGGGAGATATGTTCAGGGACCACCAGTGGATATCTGAAACCTTAGTCTTGAATTCTATCATCTATCTATCTATCTATCTATCTATCTATCTATCTATCTATCTATCTATCTATGTATATCTTTCTATCTACTATGTGCCTACTGTCATATATGCAGCTATATCTACCTATTATGATTTTCCTTGTGTATATACATATATCTATCTCTGTGTTAAAGTTGGATGCATAAATTAGGCACACTAAGGGATCAATAACTACTAATAAAATAGAAAAAATATGACAATATCCTGAAGTAAAAATGATTTCTATTTTATGATGCATTTATTTCTGGAATTTTCTATTTAATATGTTCAGACTGTAGTTGATCATAGGTAACTGGAACCACAAAAAAGCAAGAATACAGTTAAGGTGGACTAGTATGAAGTTAAGTAGTGTGATGGGGATGGGATCTTCATCTGGGGGAATTAGTGACTTTTTAAGATGAGACCCCAGCCATGTAGGCTGGGTTCACTGCTGATGTAGCTAATTGCTGTGATATGTCAGCTGGACTTGCGTAAGAACCACTAGCAGTAAATTCGCTGTTCTTCTTTAGCTACATACAACATGGAAAGGTATTCTGAAGGCACTGTACCAGAACTAAGTCAGCTAGTGTCCTGGCTATGGAATTCCAGGCTCTAGCACTATGAGAAATATATTTCTCATGTCTGCACTCTCCAGTATATGATGTACTGGTACAGAATCCTGAGCTAACTAATGCGTGGATGGTCTCAGGAGTACTGAGAGGGGCTGTGCCTTTGCCTTGCTCACAGGTTAGTCATTCAAGGAGAAACTTGTACCTATGAAGCCTCTAGGTATTCATTTACTGATCTCCTCTCAAGATCAGTAAGACAGGTCCTCCTGTCTTTCCTTTAGATGACCACGTCCCTGCCCCTGATCATGTTTTTCAGATTCTAACAGGATTTTTTTTTTCCTAAAAAGGGCAACTTTAACTAGATGGCATAAGCTGTCTAATAGATTGGAAGAAATGAGCAAGCTTCATATCCATAAAGCACGGTGGAAGAGCCTTGGTGAGCCTTTAGAGTCTTCATATGGTCCTAATATCCCTCTTCTACTTTTTGAGAATGGCAAGAGGAATTCATACTCATCCTGTACTATGAAACAAAATTAACACATGGAATCTGGTAGCAGCTGTAGCTAGCAGACACTGAAAGCAGTGACATAAAATGCGAGAGAAACATCCACCATTGTTGGTGGGGTTGTTTGTTTCTGTAGACTAACAAAGACAATGCTGACCAGCACACTTATCTCACAAGGCCAGCACAAACTGGGAACACGATGGCTTAGACTAGATGGCTACCTGTTACTTCTTTTGTCTCCCATACTGCTTCTTGCTTCATCTTCCCATCAGGATGGCAGGGGTCAGGGATATACCTCAGCAGGCAGCTTGGCAAGTGCAAAGTCCTGAGTTCAATTCCAAGTTAAAAAAAATCAGGATGGCATTTTCATAATGTTTAGCACTTAATTTGGTCTTCAGTTCCACTAGGCAGAAAGATGTTGTTAAGGGCTCTTATTTGTGTTTTTATCTTCTGGCCATCCTGAAATGTTCCCATTTGAATAGCCAACCTGCTTTGGAGCCAGCCAAGTATGGACT